>PVIU01007587.1:0-90654 GCA_004026605.1 Ondatra zibethicus | reverse complement strand
ACAAAGGGATGGATTTTATGTTTAGAGTTGGATCCTATCTCTTATTGTGTCATAATATGTATATGTGAATATTCAAAAATCTAAAAACACCCAAACTCTAAAATACTCCTGACCCCACATGTATCAGTCAAATAAAGAAAGTTGTACAAATTAAATAATATGACCCGCAAACGCTTTAAAATATAAGCAGAAGTCATAAGCTGATGAAGTCTGAGATGAATTAATATAAAATGCCCAGAACAGGCAAATCCAGAAAAACAGAATGGAGATCAGTAGTTTCTGAGTAAAGAGAGAATTCAATGGAATGTTGGTGGCGGGTTTGCTGGGAGGGACAATGAATGGGTATTAGATTGTAATGTAGCAATGCTGGACTTTGCGAATATACCAAGTACCACCAATTTTTATGGTATTTGAACTGTATATTTGAACTTCTATATTTGAAAAAAAGTGATCTAAAGTTAAGACCATTTTATGAAAAATATAGTCTTTTCCTAGAAACCTTGTAAGTAATAAGGGAGCTAGTCGGTGACAAGCAGTATATCTCAAGATTTCCAACAATATGTGTTTACTCATAAAGATAGAAAAATGACAATAAGTGTCAATAAGGTTATCTAAAAAGGATAAACATCACATGTGTTTTAATAAATTAACTTAATTACTTCACAGGATAACCATAAGAGTTAATTACCATTGTGGTTATTTTTGTGTATGAAGAGACTTAATATTAGGACCCCACTTTTTTTCACACAGGAGAAAATTTTAATTCTATAATTTCCATGTTTATTCTTTAACCTCAAGTTTATTCTACTTCACCCAAAGTCAAAATGTCAGTTTTATCATGACTTCATTTGATAAAGTATACATTTTTCAACACTCCCAGCAGGACTCATGGTGTGTATCTATTTCAGAATGAGAACAACAAAACTATATGTTTCCTATGACTCACCTAAGAAAGAAAAGGACTGAAGGAACGGAGGTGATAGCCATCACTAGGAGCTGGTCTAATGTTGCAAAAGTCCTTAGAGTTGCCTAGATGAGAAGGACCCCCTACCATTCGTGTTGGCAATTTGAAATATGTCTGCTGCATCCAGAATCATCAGCTGTCTATCACAACTAGGAAATGCTTTGATCTCTAAAAATATACAGTATTGCTTCCGTTATCCTCAGAGCATCCATTTGGGCAAATAAATTAGGTGATACATAAATTTAGAAAATTTATCAGAAGATTCTACTGTATATCTCATTTAAAGCAACAAGACCTAAAATAAACAAGAAGAGTCTGGTATCTACACTGTAAACTGATGAGAATGTTATATTCCACTGAGGACAGAAAACCCATACCCAGAGCTTAGTGCATCCAACAGAAGAGAAGAATGTGCAAAACCCATGCAGTGATTGGAGATGGGCTATCCATGCAGGTCCATCTTTAAGCCATGATGTAGTTGTAAAATAACTGTTAGCAATGAATGAAAGCATAGACGTCAACAGAGGACAATGTGAAGTAGAAGCTGAGATTCTAAGCAAAATCCTTGAAACGAATGAGGAAGCAACTAGCAAGAAAGAGAAATAAATAGCCATGAGCGGAAAAGCCTCCCAAGCGGGAGTGGCTACAGTTACCCTAGTAGAATCTTGTCACAATGGTCACGTTCTTTAACATTCGTTTTCTGAAACGACATAGAACATGGCTTGGCTGTCTATGAACTGAATGAAAACAAGAGATTCTAAAGTGACCAGAAGCCTAAAATTTACAAACAACCTTGAAACCACACACTATGGTAAGACATTGATGCTGTGTCTTGAGAAATACATCCTGTGAAGATTCCTATACCCAGATTCTGCGTAGAAGAGAAAATCAGCCTGTGACTCCACCTATGCATGTAAACAACTCAGTAATCTCACATGGAAAATTAAACTGTTCTGCTTTGACCTTGAAATAAATTATAGAAACTGATTTAAGTTTAATGACAAAATCAATTAGTGGCTATAAAAGCACATAATATACCACAACTAATGTATCAATGAATGATAAAATTGTGGAGCACTATATAAAAACAGACAGAACAATGATGTTCAAAACTCAACAGTCAGCCAAGAAAGCTAAAAATCAGAAGAAGAATCTTTTCAACCATTGGGCAATTGTAACATATCAAACAGATAACATTCCTATTAACAAATAAAATAATGTTTACATGTTTTGGCTCAGTGGCCCATCGCTCATCAACTGGTCACTTTGTACCACGTTGTATCAACTGCCTGCTGACTGATCTCATTGTCCAATTACTTAAATTAATTTAACTATTTGTAAGGCAGTTTAAAGTTACAGATGTGATATGGGAGTTCACTCGTAATTTAGCCTGTCTCTTAACTTTCCAACATTACCTCTTGCCTTCTTTCCTAAACTTCATTCTCTACTCTGCCTACACTATAGCCATCTGAAAATGCACACATGCTGTCCTATGCTCTTTCCTACTTCAGCTGAATTACTATTTGCTATTGGTTAATGGCCAACTTGCAACTAGAGAGAACTGGCTCTAAATAATATCCCAAGGCATAATGACCTAATTATTGTAATTAGAATTAATTAAACATGTCAAATTATATATATATATATATATATACATTCACATCAATGTTTGTAATTCATTTTCCAAATCCTTGTATAAACAAGCATAGCTTCTCATAGACTCAGTTTGACTAATAGTTGCTGGGACATAAGTTATTATTTTCTATTCTATTCTTTCTATTATTTGAAAGTTTTTCTGGAAATCAGTCTCAAACTGCAACAATACATATCGATTTACCTTGCATCATGAGAGGCACTCCCAATCTCATTCTCCAGTTGAGCCTGGACTTGGATCCAATACTCAGATTCTCTTTTATTTTTCATCATGTATACATTAGTTTATCACATACGCATCTCAGCCTCAAACAGGTGCTATTGATTACTACTACAGCAGCTTTCTGCCTTCTAAACACATTGGAAAGTGTACTCACATTCATCCTCTCCATGTTTCTGATCCATCAAGATTCTGTGTTACAGTTGTCGCAACTATAACAAATACCACTGACCTTTTATCCTAATGTGCCCTTTTTGGTTTACTTGACAACCACAGCTTAGGTCCAGACAATGATTTAATTATCCATCCCTTTGGTGCCTGAAAAGCTTCTGCAAAGGCCAACATGATGCCATTTTCTCATTACATTAAAGCCAATTATTTGTGAATCTGAATTCAAGGTTTGAACATGTGGAGCAAGTATAATGACTATATTTTCTTTGCTGTAAATTAATAGTGCCTGACGGTAACTATGAATTAAAATAATTTAAAAGTACTTCTTGCTTGAAATTGAATTTTGAATTGTACAGAAATGGCTGAAAACAAGAGTCGCTGACCCTAGAAAATTCTTCGGTAGTCTTAGAATCAGTTCCACATAATCACATCGAAGAACATGCCAGTTTCTCTTTGACTGTATTTGATAAAAGAAAAAAATGTGTCATTATCATTATTAAATCTCAACTCTTGAATATACATTCTTTACCACTTTAAAATACTCTATGTATGGAAAGAGGAAAACATCCTATTCCATAGCATGGTATGATGTTCATCTAAAGGAACAGCCACTGTGAGATACTTAACAAATGCTAGAAGAACCATTTCCCTGAAACACTATTGTCACTGAACACAACTATGGCAGATCATTGCAATCCAAGCCTAGGCAGATAACAATTGTTTTATCCAAACCTCAGTCATGTGAGCCTCTCAAAGAAAACAACTGATTTTTAAACACTTAATATATTTGCCAATGATAAAATTTGGGGTTTGAAGCAAAAAGTAGAATTTGAAGAAATATTTAACTACCACCCATGAAACTGACAGATTCTCAATTGATTTCTAGCAAGTTCAGTGATGTACTATTGCAACTGTTTTGCCGTTCTTTAGTGAGCTATATCAATATCTGGAAAATCTGCATAACTCAGAAAATCAGTATTTCCCCAAAGCAAGCAAGACAAAGTTCTTAAATGTTATATAATTCAGTGGGTTCTAATGTAATGTAGTAAGAAAAGGTTATTGATCAAGTTTCATATTCTACATTACAACTAACCTTCAAGAAATGATAATGTATCAAGTTAGTTATTGTATGCAATAAGTATATAAAATGTCCCCAAAGGCAGTCAGACTCTTCACAACAACCCTTCTGGGTGTGTGTGGTTATTAACTACCATATCAACCAATATAACACACAGGTCAAATGCAAGTGCAGTTTTGCAGGCTATTCTCTTCCTAAGGCAGAAGGAATTTAAATGCAAAAAGATAAAAGCATTGCCTCTGTTTTCACGATTATTTTTTTGTTTTCGACATGTAAAATTTATTTGTTTAACAAAAATGTGTACTAATATACAATGACCTCATGTTCAAATAATACTCATTCAAGCATTTTTAGCATGGAATTTTTCCATTGATACAATCCACATAGTGAAAACATCACTGATATAATCCACATGAGCAAAAGTGTTTGGGTATCTTCCCTAATGTTTAAGAGAAGATCAGGGTCCTGAGTCCAGGAAGGCTAAAGACTACTTGGAGGTGACTTTTTGTCACAAACACTGTACCATGGTTCTAGTGCCGAGAAGATTAACCTTCCTGTCCATTAGGAGCGTCTTGGATTATGCCTCTATATCCCCAAGCAGTATGGTCTCTAAGCTCTTGAGGGGTGGATTTCTCATTGCTCCATCCTGTAAAGAGAGACGTGGCATCTCTGATTCTCCTTCTTTCTCTACAAACTGAGGGTTGGGTTGAGATTCAATAGGTTCATATTTGTGAAGTATCTACGATGTGATCTGTTATGTAGTCCCTATAATTGCTGCCTTTTTGTTTTTGTTATTAAAACAATTTGCAAAACAGTACTGACTTAAAGTGTGCATTTTAAAAGCAGGCTCCCCTGCCTGGGACAGAACAAGGCCCTCTAAATATTGGTTACAGTTGTGTGGTTTCATCTTTAGGACCCTATTTCCTATGGTGGAATACCATGCAGGGTCTTGATACAGAGGGGAGGGACTTGGTCCTGCCTCAACTTGATATACCAGGCTTTGTTGACTCCCCATGGGAGGGAGCTCCTACTCTCTGTGAGGAGTGGAGGGACAGAGAGGGGAGGGGAAAGGAAAGGAAGGAGGGGGAGCTGTGGTTGGCATGTAAAATGAATAGTAAAATGAATTTAATTTTTTTATAAAAAAGAAAACAAATAAAAATAAAAACATGGCCCCTAAATTAAAACCCTGTTCTCTGTACTGGATCTTTTATAACCTTAAAGCAATTACTGAGGATCTCTGTGTGTCAATTACTCCATCTTCAAATGGATTAGAATAGTAGAAGCATTTTATACAGGGGATAAGGCAGAAATGAGAAGAATTTATAAAGCAGAGGGGAAAGTATTCTGCAGTTAGCAGTCCCAGAGTCTTTTATTCACTCCTGTATCCCTGTCCACAAACTTCACCCCATCTCTCCCCATCTCCTGAAGGTCTGGAGTCGGAGCCTGTGCTTACCTATACACTGGTGCTAGCTTCTGTCTGTTTCTTTCAGAGGTTCTGAGAGTATGTTGATGTTAGAGGCTCTGTAATTGTCCACCTGATGATTATCTAACTTTTGTTGACTCCTGATTGTGCACCCTGCTGATAGTCATGAATTCTACCTATTATATCTGCCAAGAATCCTGTGCACTTTCTTCTATCACTCTACTTCTGCTTGCTGTGGAAACTGATCAGCCTTTCAACACTTGACTGAACCGTTGTCCTTGTTTGACCTTGATGGGGCTGAGCCCAATTCTCATAGATAAAGTCACTCTCCTTTTAAAAAAGGGTGGGGACTGAATTCCTCATCTCCCTCCCCCAGTGTGTGTGTGTGTGTGTGTGTGTGTGTGTGTGTGTGTGTGTGTGTGTGTGTGTGTGTGTGAAGGTGCTTAGTAAAATAAACATAAGCTATCATCAATGGGAAAATTTAATTAGGATTAGCACCCACTTCAACAAGCAACACATTGCTTCATTAGCTCATAGAACCTTGCTGTCATTTGTTTTAATTTGTGATCGGAAGAAATATCGTTAGCATTTTTTATTCTAAGCTTAGAAAAAATAAATTTTAACTTACGGGAAAGTGCCGGCTCACACCCGGCATATTTGTCCATGCTTGGGGAGAAGAGTGTGGGTTAAGAAAGAAATAGACAGGAGACAACAGATAGAGTCAGAAGGGCATCCAGGAAATACTGAGATTCACCTCGCATTAATTTCTCATAGCCTTTCTATACCCCAGTCCAAAAGGAAGGGAAAAGCAAAAGACTTTTTTTTTAAAACCAAGATACAAAGAACAAAGTAATTACCTTCTTAATACCCAAAACATCAAGTAATCACACCCTAAGTCAAAACACCGTGTTAGTAGCCGCACCTTCTGTCAAACCTTCTGTCATATAACCTTGATGGAGGAAGAATAGGTCTGAACTCTCTGACCTTTAGTCAAGGTGGAGCAGATCTACTCCTGTGGGCTCCCAGAGGAAAGGGAAACTATTTACGCTGATTTGTACTTTAAAATACAACTTTCAAAAGCTGGGAAATTATTTTTACATGAAACCTTTGCATATTTTTTCAAATATTAAAAAGTTTTTTATTCTTATTTTGCACTTTTGAAAAACCTCACAGTATAAAATTTCAAATACCAAGAAGCATCAATTTTTCTTAAAGCCATCTAATACTGGCAAACTATGTATACACCAAAGGATAATTTAGGAACCGTATTGAGAATTGTTCATAAAAATACTATAAAAAGTTATTAACCCAAGATGTACTGAAATTTATCTAATTTTTTTAAAAATCATGTTTAAGTGTGCAAGAGCAGCTTACGCATATGAATAAAATAATTACACTGGCCAGAAATTCCAAGCTAATCAGGACAGATGAAGTAGGTGTGTTCCCGGGCAGGAAGAAATGAATATGTACCACTATTGGACAGAAAGAAAGAAAATAAGCAAGATCAAAAACATTAGGATAAGGAAGGAGGGAGGATGCTCTTGCAAACTGTGTGTTCAATGAGAACAGAGCTGTGAGAAACAAGGGGCATTGGGGCAAAGCTTGGAGACTGCATCCGCATAGAGGAAACCATGTGCACACGGGTCCCCAAAAGGTGAATCTCACATACTTGCTCTCTCAACATTTCAGAAGCAGAAACTCTGTTCATTCCTTTTAACCACAAGGAAAGTGTGATTGCACAGGCTAAATTATTCATAAATATCTATCTAATGCCTAGAATGTATCATGAGCCAGGATCCACACAAGAGTAATCTGGATATAAATTTGAGACTTTAACCATCAAACTGGGTGCCTATCAAGAAATTTTGTGACACCACATGTTTGATTCTAATTTGCAATCCACATTTCTGGCCTGAGTCCTTAAAATATATATAATAGTTATCTAATTGCATGAAAAGGCAGGCATGTGGGGGCCAACAGAAAACTAGTGGGTGTCAGTCTTTGCTTTTATAGGAGCACAACTCAGTTCATCAGGCTTTAATCAATGCTTATGATTATACAGTATATTTTAATACAAAATACACTAAAATATATACTTTAAAAATAATTTATTTCTTATGATCTGTGCAAATTTTTACAGTTGAAAATGAGATTGGCAATCAATTTATTTCAAAGTTAATTTGAATAAAATTTGCAAATCATGTTTAGACTATCTTTATGCTGCTGTGTCGAAAACCAAACCAAACCACAGGCTCATAATCTAATCTCTAACCATTACATTCAAACTGGGATTCATTAAGGAGTTTTCATAAGGTGGGCTACATACTGCAAAATACAAATTGCCATTCACGCCATTGGTGTGTGCTCTTTCTGACAACAAAATTTAGGGAAATATAGGAGCAAGCAAAGCAAGAACATCTGTTTGCTAATGAGGACCCTAAGAGAGACATACATAGGTCTAATCTACGTGGGAAGTAGAAAAAGAAAAAATTCCTTGAGTAAACTGGGAGCATGGGGACCTTGGGAGAGAATAGAAGGGGAGGGTGGAGGTAGGGAGCGGAGCAGAGAAAAATATGTAGTTCAATAAAAACAACTATATTTTAAAAAGAACATCTGTTTGCGTATCAGCTGAGCAGAGCAAAGGACAATGAGAAAGTTATTATTAGTCCAGGCATGATAGCCCATGTCTTTAATCCCAGTACTCAGCAGGCAGAAGCAGGAAGATATCCATGCATTCAAAGTCAAGTAGGTCTCTACAGTGAGTTCTAGGCCAGCCCAGGGTTCCTAGTGAAAGCCTTTCTCAAAAGGATAAAACAAGAAAGGAATTCTTTCAGAATGTGGGATTTCTACGTGTCCAATGCAGAGTGATCAGCTTCACAACATTCATGCCTTCTTCAATCCTCTTCAGCTTTACTTCTTCTACTTTTAATTTTTAAGATTTGTCTGTGTATGACTGTTTGTCTGGTTGTGCATCACATGCATTCACTGCCGGTCTGTGGAGGCCAGAAGAGGAACTGAAGTTATATAAGACTGTAGCCACCATGTGAATGCTAGGAATTGAACCTGAGTCCTCTAGAAGAACAGCCAGTGTGTGTGTGTGTGTGTGTGTGTGTGTGTGTGTGTGTGTGTGTGTGTGTGTGTACAGGTATACTTACCCCATATTGGTACGTGTAGAAGTCAGAGATTGATAGAAGATGTCTTCCTCAACAGCTTTTCCAATCTTTTTTTTTTAACAACATCTTCTATTAAACCTAGACTTCCACTATTCAACTAGACTAGTTTGTAGGGCACCATGCCCGTCTGTGCTATATGTGCTGCCATACAGTTTGTGAACCGGGCAAGGGGTTGGAGATTGAAACACACAAAGACACACAGACAGAGACATGGGTCATCCTTGAATTCCCCAAGAATGCCCCCTTTATTGTGTCCAGGGGTGGTGTGGGAGAATTGTCTGTATTCTGTCAATCATGATTTAAATAAACACTGATTGGCCATTAGCCAGGATATATAGGTGGGACAACCAGACAGGAAGTAGAGGCAGAGCAAGGAGAATAGGAGAATTCTGGGAAGCAGGAAGCTCTCTCGGCACTCCTGCCTAGACCACCGAAGAAGCAGGATGTGACCTGCCCCACTGAGAAAGGTACCGAGCCAAGTGCCTAACATAGATAAGAATAATGGGCTATATAAGTTATAAGAGCTAATAAGAAGCCTGAGCTAATGGGCCAATCAGTTTATAACCTAATACAGACTCTCTGTGTGATTTTTCTCTGGGACTAAATGGCTGGGGGACCGGACAGGACAGAAACCCCAACAAGCCTGGCCCTCATGCTACACAGGGGCAGCTTATGTAGGGATCCTTAACTGATAGCCATACCCCAGCCAAACCCACCAGAAACCACTCCCCTGACATCAGGAACTCCTGAAGTTCTCGTGCTCAGAGCAGCTGCAAGCTTACAAGTTGTTTACAAGAAATTCAGGATCTGGGGGGCTCACAGCTCCCAACATAGTTGACCAATGAGGTTCAAAGACCTATCATACATTTATGTGCATAAGTATGTGTGTCTGCACGCGCGCACGCACACACACACAGGGTGTGGGGGGAGAACATGCAGAGGCTACGGATCCCCTACACGCGGGACTGTTATGTGGGTTTAGGCATCTAGAATTGGGACCTCAAGCTCACTTTCCAAGCACTCTCCCCTCAGGTCCCTTTCGCCAGCCTCTATGCTTTTGCTTCTGAGTGTGGACAAGAAACGGTGAACAGAGAAATGAGTGAGTAAACGCAGCAAACTTTCTTCACACTGCCTGATTAGACTCAATTTTGATTGCTTGGATTTCACTGTTGAAATTGGATTTTCTGTCCCCAGGGCTTTCTCTCTGCCCTCTCTGACTCCTCCACTGCATACACCCTCCCTCCAGCCCCAATGCAGCTCCGTGCTTCTGAGTCCATGATTTTTCACCTTGCTTTCGGCATGCTCTGCGTCTCACTCCTTATTTCCTGTATGTGTTGACTACCCAGCTCCTCCAGGGCCCACTCCCACACCTTTCCACACTCTCACACATCTCAGAGCCCTCAGACTTTCCCCTCTTTTCTATTAGTCTATGTGAGAAGATTTATGGCATCCTTGACACCTTTTCTGCCACTTTCACTATTGTAGTGGCGCTGATCACAATGTCTCGTGACTGAACAAGAATTCGGTCCGTGCCGTATCTTTGAACTGATGTGTAGTCTGCTTACAGAGAGGACAAAACAAAGATCAGGGAGTTTTCATTTCTTTTTCAGTTTGCCTCAAACAGCTATCACTCCACTATTATAGTGGTATTCTCTCACAGATGGTCTCAGGAGGTGACTTGTTTTTCCCCAAAGGGTGCACCAAGTAGCATATGTTTTAAGATCTCACAAACACAAGATTCACAGCTTTGCATTTAAAGAAGGAAGATGGCAAAGGGTTCACATATTTTTTTCCATTGGACATTTTATTGTTCCTAGTTAAACAAAAATATATCTTTAGACAATTTTACCATGTAAAAATAAGATGCATAGTGATAAGCCTATGTATGCTGCTTCCCTAGCTGCCTGACATCTAGACATAGCCAGGTACTGGGAATTCCTAGTCACCACCATCAATGGACTCACACCAGAAACCAGGTTTGATTTCTGTAGCAGCGATTCCCCGGTTTTTTTTAGAACAAGACTCTGGTGCCTTTTTGTTCTATGTGACCAAAGACAAAATAAACTATGTTCTCTGCCTTGTAACTCCTACCTTCAATCAAAAATGATGCAGTATTTATGTTTTCCAAAACTTCAGTAATAGAAAATGTGCCGTGATGTGACAAGCCTTAAACAAAACCATCGAGCCAGACATGCAGTGCTGAAGCAGTGAAAAGCAAGGAGGGAAAAGGAGAAATTGCATCACCTATGAACTAATCTTCCCACGTCATCAATAAAGATGGCAGGTCAGTGCCATAGAGTCGTTTTTGTGGTCACATTTGCACACATAAAAAATATGTCAAGAGAAGAAAGGCATAGGTAGGCTGTGCGGGTTACAACAGGCTAAGCCAGAGGAACAGTAAGGAGAACATTAGGGTATCTGGAAACAAGCAGAACAATGGATTTTCAGACTAGTACTCACTGGAAACAAGATATTCTTAATCTATGTTTAAGAGTTAATAAAAAGAATAATAGTTTTCAGTTTCTGAGTATTTAAAATGAAAATAAATCATTGCAATACTTTAGCATGTATTTCACATTTCTTTGTACTTTCAAATTACAATATTGGAAAGTTTTACAATGTAAATAATCTCCATGGTGTAGTAGAGCTTTGCTCTGTTTGTATTCTATTGTTAAATTTAAAACAACACAAAAATAGAGCAATGACTTCTCACTGTAAAAAAAAAAAAAAAGAACAAATACAACGGAAAGGAACTATCACTTTTTCTGAATTCCAAGAGAGCAAACACTGACCCAGCCTTCCAACACTCACCTCTAATATAACTCCCCACCCCAGAGGGGATTAAGAAGTCAAAGAAGTGAAAGAAAATGCTATAAAAACAGCCCTCCTTTTCATGCCAATAATAAGTAAGCTCTTCTTCTTGGTCACCAGCACAAAGTCACCGTCCACGTTGGTGGTTCTCAGTGTCATTCTCAGTGTCAGGCATCAAACCATCTGAAGACTTCTTGTACAAACATGGAGAGTCAGTCAGACCTGGTCAATCCGACTCTGGAGCTGTGCTCTGCTATCTGGAGTTGAAAAAATCCTCTTCTCAATAGTGATATGCCCGAAGTTTGAAAATAGTCATAGTCCTTAGTTTCATTGCACTGCGTGCAAATGCTTTAATTTTCTCAACTTCAACTCTACAAGAAATATGACACTAGATCTAAAATAATGTAAGGTTTCAATAGGATTTCAAAGTAAAAATAAACAACTTTTAAAAGATAACAAAAAATAAGAGAATTTATGTACAATTTACCAAAAAGCATTCTTATGATTCTATGTTATACTGAGGATGTAAATAAAGAAAACCTCAGTTAATTAAAGGAGTAGTTAGTTCACGGGCAAAAGAAGAGACATGGGGAATATTTTCCCACTTGTCCTCTTTAATCAGTTAAATTGTATTTTCATAAATATAACTGATGCGATTGAACCAAATGATTTCTTCTCTTCAAACTCAAATTTTCAATGACTCAGAAAGCCCAAAATTCTTTATATTCATATATAGCTCTGTCTGTCTGTCTCTCTCTTTTTCCTCCCCTACCATCTCCTGTCTCTTTCTTTCTTCTTTTCTTTTATTAGAAGCAGTGACTTATTTCCCCACAGTTCGACAGGCTCCAAGTCTGAGATCAGAGCTTCAGAGGTGTGGGTTCATCCCTGAGCTGAAATTTCTGTTTTAGGTCTCTCTTGGTTTGTACTGGCGTCTCCTTCCTTTCCTGTCAAATGGTCTTCTCTCTGTGTCTTCTCTACATTCCCTCTTTTTGTAAGGATACTGACCAGTAATAATGGATTAGGCTCCACCTTAATGTCCTCACTTCAATTATCTTGTTACACTGATTCTGAATCTGTTCCTATTTGGGCATCCATGAGATTAAGATTTGAACACACCCGTTTTGGGGTGTAATTCAGTCTATGCCCAGCACACACTTATATCTTTTACACACACACAAACACACACGTCTTACTTTCTTTCCCAAGCAACCTGTCGCCAATGGAACACAAGCCTGGCTAATACCACAAGTGAACTGAATTTACATTTTCATCTCAGTAGTAGCCACTGCAGTATCAATGTCAGAAGTTCAAAACTTATAGTATTCACAGATCCTAGAATCCTATGGTCAGAATCCAAAGAACAAATCTGAGATTGGATTTAACATGGACCAGAAAGATCTTTTGCACATGTCTCAATCCCAGAGGATTGATGAAATCATGAAATTCCTGAGGACTTTGCTTCCCCCTTTCTGCTTAAACCTGTAAAAATCTTTCCTAAAGATGAGAGTAACTCTATGGTCTATTCCCAGGTGGCCTTCCCTCGAGGATCTGTCTCCTCCCTTCCTTAACCAGACTTTCTGAAGGTTCCAGCAGCACCCTGTCTGCCACTCTTCTTTCCCCCAACACAATCCTTGTCGTATAATAAATTCCATTCTACAGCACTTTTCATCTCTTAATTTATAAACCCACTATTCATTTTTACTTTATGTCCATAATGCTTTACCTGCCTTTGTTGAAGCCCAGCTTCATCTATTCAGTAGCCAAGACAGACAGATTAAGGGACATTAACACACTAACATTCTTTAGCCTTTCCTCACCGCGGTCATGCTGTCCTTCTGGTCATTCCTTCATTCAACACACATTCACTGAGTACCACCTGGCTCATGACTATGAAAAGGGATAAGAAACACAAAGATAACTACAGTCTAGTCCCTGACATGATAAACTGCATGAACCCTTGAGACACAGGTCAAAAGAGAATTGGAGTTTTTTATTGATTTTATTGAGCTACACATTTTAATCTGCTCCCCTCCCTTACTGCCCTCCCCTTCAACCCTCTCCCATGGTCCCCATGCTCCCAATTTACTCAGGAGATCTTGTATTTTTCTACTTCCCATGTAGATTAGATCTATGTATGTCTCTCTCAGGGTCCTCATTGTTGTCAAGGTTCTCTAGGATTGTGAAATGTAGGCTGGTTTTCTTTGCTTTATGTCTAGAAGTCACTTACGAGTTAGTACGTATGATATTTGTCTTTCTGGGTCTGGGTACCTCACTCAATATGATGTTATTCTAGATCCATTTACCTGCAAATTTCAAGATGTAATTATTTTTTTCTGCTGTGTAGTACTCCATTGTGTAAATGTACCAAATTTTCCTTATCCATTCTTCAGTCGAGGGGCATTTAGGTTGTTTCCAGATTCTGCCTATGACAAAGAATGCTGCTTTGAACATAGTTGAGCACATGTCCTTGTGGTATGATTGAGCATTCTTTGGGTATATATATAAGTGGTATTGCTGGGTCTTGAGGAAGGTGTAAGATGGAATCTCAGAGTTGTTTTGATTTCCATTTCTCTGTTGAGCATTTCCTTAAGTGTCTTTCAGCCATTTTAGATTCCTCTGTTGAGAGTTCTCTGTTTAGGTCTGTACTTCATTTTTTTATTGGATTATTTGTACTTTTGATGACCAATTTCTTGAGTTCTTTGTATATTTTGGAGATCAGCCCTCTGTCTGATGTGGGGTTGGTGGAGATCTTTTCCCATTCTGTAGGCTGTCGTTTTGTCTTGTTGACCATGTCCTTTGCTTTACAGAAGCTTTTCAGTTTCAGGAGGTCCCATTTATTAATTTTTTCTCTCAGAGTCTGTGCTACTGGGGTTATATTTAGGAAGTGATCTCCTGTGCCAATGCATTCAAGTGTACTTCCCACTTTAAAAGAATTGTTTTATTCCAAGGAGCAAGAAATAGTAAGGGCCATTATTACATCTCTTTATTGGAAAATCAGAACAGAGATAAGATAGTAGCAGCAGGCAAACCTTTCAGTTTATTGGCAACTCCATGTGTTCTTGGCAGCTATGTGAAGTAGAATTATTTGTGTTAATAGAAGGGCTAGTTTTTAAGAACCATTTTCCTTGCTAAAATTAAAGTGGTGGAGAGTAGAGCTTTAGTCTTAAAAGAAAAAAATAAAACATTGTCCTCTGTTGATGAAGAGAGATACCATCATAAATCATGTCTCTTACTTTAGTGAGGACTGGTTTGGTTTTTTTTGTTTTTTGGTTTTTGGTTTGTTTTTTGTTTTTGTTTTTGTTTTTGTTTTTTTTGATTACGGCATCTCACTATGTTGTCTTTCTCTGTTCCCAATTACTGACACCAAAACATCTCAGCAAAGGATCATTATTTGAGGCTACTCAACCTCAGAGCTGTGCTTTCTCACCTCAAGATCGCCTTATCCTCAAGGTGACTGTACTAATGACATGAGTAGCTCAAGAGTTCTCTAATGGACTTTCACTAACTAAGTCCAACTCTTCGCAAAAAGTGAACTTCTAAATGCATTCTGCTTCTCTGAATTTATCTAGATTTTTGTGGGGAGAAAATGGCCAAGGGAAAAGAGACTGCTCTAAACAAAATCTATGACATTTTTGTTACGATAGTTCAGTGGCCAATAGCTGTACGCTTGGCTTGTTTGTGGGGATTCCAATTTCAGTTTTACTTTGATCATTGTCTTAAGGAGGAATAGCAGACCCCATCTTAAAGGGCACAGGTTAGGAAGAGGCAGATGCTTCAGCTTGTGAAAGTGCTTGCTCTACAGGCATAAGGACCTGAGTTCAACCTCCAGAATTCTTAGCAAAATAAACAAGAGCGAACAAAGGCAGTGTGGGTGCTGCGAGCTTGTGATTCTAGTGCCAAGGTGACCCCTAGCTCCTGCCGAAAGATCCTGTATCCAAAAACAAAGTAGATGAAACTTGTGCAAAAAAAAAATACATGAGAATATCTTCTGGCATCTATAAGGAGAGAGAGAGAGAGAGAGAGAGAGAGAGAGAGAGGCATAAATTTAGTAAATTTTACATTAATTTTTATTCACAAGGAGGTAATAAATCCATTCCTAAATATAGCCCAGAGAATAGGGAGGGAGTGATGGCATGATGGTTCCTTATCCAAAACTTTAGTCCCCTGAGACTATTAAAGGCACTTATTCCTACATCAAAATCATCAATTTGCTCTTTAACTGATTAGCTGTCTGCATGCTTTGCAAACCTGTTTGTGCTGTGCTTGCCAGGCACTCAGGAATACACAACATGACATTAGGTCCTTTGTTCTCTAATACCTTGTAACTTAAAGAAAGATGGTTGATGGGTACAAGTTTGAATTTCCATGGAAGGTTCTAGATGCATTCTTCATCATAAAACCACTTTAAAATGCACAGGCTCAATTAGTAAGCCAAAACAAAACTTTCCAAAATTCACCTTTTGACCTCTAAGCATGCACCAAAGTGGACACGCCGGAAGACTTCATTGCAGTTATTGGAATCGTTCATTATAAAAATTTTCTCTAGCAACTAATCAGTCTGTTCGTTCATTTCCCACTTAAAACTCTATTTAAAATAAATGCAGTGATTGCAGCAACATCATAAAACTCGTCTAATTCTCAGACTGACATTTTCCAGGAATGTGACAATAATTAGAGGAAAATTGTATCTAAACTTCTTTCTCTTTTTATTTATTTGTTTGTTTGTTTTGACAATAGAAAAGCTGTCAGTTCTGCCTCCGAAGGTATCATAGCAATAACACCGGAAGTGGAAGCTAAGGTCACACGGTAAATCACTGTCTATTGCGTTTCTGTAATTAACAAGTCAAAGAGACAGCAGGTCATTTCCTTTAACACCCTCTTCCACTGCTGCCCTTCTAGAGGGATGGGGAGGCAGCGCTCTGCTCTGTCTTCTGCCATGAGTCACAGCTGACGGATGGAGAACGGTAAACCGTGTTTCTGCCTTCCTCTTCTTTGCAGATCATTACGGAACAAGTGGAAACAGCGCCTGGAGCCCCGTCGCCTTCCCTGGGACAGGTGCTAATGAGTAACAAGATGAGAAGGCGGCACCGGAGAGTGAGGACTTTCGCATTTCGTGCAAAAGATAATCAAATCCTAAACAATTATAAGTTGATATCATAAGAGGAAGGAGGGCTGCTTTCCATAATTACTTTCTTCTAAAATAGAAGTGGCATTTCAACCCGTGATTTTTAACATTTCAGGACCAGATCCTTTTGGGAAACAAAATATTTACTGGTATTTTTGAAGTGCAGCTTTATTCAAAGGGCATCTTTTTCTGGAAATCTCCATCTATACGTTTTAGACATAGCCAATCTGAAACCAATCTATTCTTTCTTTTTTTCCCGTCTGACTGGTATATACTTGCTTCCATGGAATTTTTCATTAAACCATTTTGTATTATAACTTAGATGTCAAATTCTTCCCAGCTTAGTCTGAAGGACAACTGAGATAGCTGCTCGGCCCCAACATTAAAACTATCACCACAAACAAATCCGTCATCTGTATTCTATCATAAGCCTGTTCTAACTGTTTGGTAGGTTAATCTACCCCTACCAGGCCAGGTATTATTTCTCTTCTGTAATGATTGACTGAATATGTAAAAGAAAGTTATCATCAAAAGTAAATTTAGTGATTCATTTCTCTGAAGATAAAAGTTGGGTTTGGAATAGTGACTTCTATCGGAACTTTAGAAGTAAAGGCTCTGTAAGTTGTTACTCCCTGAGGTCACTATTTCAGCACATAGCAGACAACATAGGCAGGGTTTCTAAACCCCACCAGTGTTTGAGCTGCATAATTCTTTGGTGGGAAGGATGGGTAGGCTGTTCTGAGCACTGTGAAATGTGGAAGTAGTCCTGTTTCCTCTTCCACTAAAGCAGCATCCTCCAAATAAAACAGTCTGAATTCACCCAGATGATGTCCAATATCTGCTAGAGAAGGGAATAAAAATCACCCCTGAAAACCACTAAAAGAGAAAATTGTTGAATTCTTGGGGCAAAAACTTCTTATTAATTCAGACACACATCGAGTGTTAAACATAGAAAGTTGCTCTTTCTTTAGTTTCTGTGAATAGAGTCACCTGTATGATTCTTTTTATTTATTTTTAGTTTATATTTTATTAGTATTTCACCTTTATTAATGTCTGTGTGAGGGTGTTGGATCCTGGAGTTACTGACAACTGTGAGCTGCCATGTGGGTGCTGAGATTTGAACCTGTGTCCTCTGGAAGAGCAGTCACTGCTCTTAACTGCTGAGTCATCTCTTCAAACCTCAATTTATTTTCAAGACAGAGTTACTTTGTAGAGCACTGGGTGTCCTGGAACTCACTTTGTAGACCAGGCTGACCTCAAACTCAGAGATCTGCCTGCCTCTGCCTCCTGAGTGTTGGGATTAAAGGCGTGTGCCACCACTGCCTGGTTACCTGTATGATTATTCTACAGTATTTCTTGTTTGTTTATAATCTCCAGTCTGCACAGTTTGTTCTCTCATTTACTTTTGCTCTCATTTTATTTTATCAGATTAATTTATTTTTATCTGTTTGTATGTGCATATCCCTGCCTGAGTTTACATGTACCACAGGCATGCAGATTCTCTTGGTGGCCAGAAGAGGACATCAGATCCCCTGATTTTCAAATGATAGGTGGTTGTAAGCTAGTAGACATGGGTGATGAGAACCAAACCGAGGTCCTTGACAGGAAAAGATCTCTTTACAGCTGAGCCATCTTTTCAGTTGCTCTTCTTATTTTTAAAAATGTATTATTTGAGAATTTTGTACATCTGTATAATGAGATATGATCATTTCCACCACCCATTTCCTCCCTCCAACACCTGCTTGATTCTCCTAACCCATCCTCCTCCCAAATTCCTCTTCTCCTTATTCTGTTTCTAATAGCCCATTAATCTCAGTCAGTGATGCCTATTGGTGCATGTATGTAGGAGCATCAACTAGAACTCGGGCAAGCTACCAGCAGCCATGTATGGAAGGGAAAGTGACTCTCCCCCCACTGGCAGATATCAACTGCCAGT
The DNA here is from genome assembly GCA_004026605.1 of Ondatra zibethicus. NCBI lineage: Eukaryota > Metazoa > Chordata > Mammalia > Rodentia > Cricetidae > Ondatra > Ondatra zibethicus. The sequence goes on along the minus strand of PVIU01007587.1, from coordinate 72,100 downwards.
CCATCTGAAATACGTCATCATGAGCTCCTCCCTACTCCGTGCCAAGTTTCAGCTGGCTTGATCGATCTTCTGCATATCTTAAGCAGGTCTCCACAGCTGCTGTGGGTTTGATAAGCATGCCACGCCCAGGAAAAACAGCTTTTCCCAACACTTCTCCCCACCCTAAAAAGTTTTAAAAATTATGAAATCTTGCTGACCCTAACAGCCCTTTCTTTATGAACTGTGAAGTACAAGCCATACTGATGGAGTACAATATTTTCACTCGACTGGTTATCTGTAACCATTATCAGCTTTCAAAAGTGAAGCTTAGATCAGCTAAAATATAGGACTTCAGTTCAATAACCAAGCTAGATAGAAGGACGGGACATAAAAAGGAAAGTGATTCTTTTTACTATGGTAATTCACTATGAATGAACCAAGTATACGCTCCTGAGAAAATAGTCAATTGACAAACTATTCCCTTCAGGAATATTTTCTAATAAATCAGGATGGTGCTTTCCTTCTGTTTCAAAAATGTACAACCTAAGAAGGGTTTGAAGGTGAAGGGCCAAAATGTGTAAGTCACACCTAACACAACAGACCAATGGTAATCACAGTGTGCCTCTATGCCCACCCCCAGGTCTAGGCAGCTTCTCATCCAGAGTGAGTGCCATACAGACCCATCACCCACTCCAAACAAGTTTGTTTGCACTAAATTCTCCACAAGGTAATGTTCACTGTTGGGCTTACAGATTGCGTTTGGCATGGCATATGGGTGTTTTAGGAGACAATGCCTGAAACGCATGGCTGTCATACCCAGGAAATGGAGTGCACTTGAGAGTTCCTGCATATCACAGGTGATTTGAAACTAAGTAAAAGGTGAATGGTAGATGTTTTCAAAACATAAACAATAGATAGTTATTTATTTAGTCTTTATTAATAGGTTATCTATTATTTAGTCTTCTCTCCCTATGAATATGTATGTCCCAGAAAATATTCCAGGGATCTTCCCGTGTGTGCCAGCTAAGATGGAAAAATTTGTTAATTTACCGCCTTCATTATCCTCTGCTAAAGTCAAATTTGGTTCAACTTTCCAACTATCAAGAGGAAGATATTACTTTGTAAAATTAAAGGAAAATTATCTACATTGGTAGATCAATATTGGTCAATCAATTATTTAGTTGCCTTGGCTTTGCACACAGGTGACATTGTCAACCAGGGAGTGTGTTGGTATTGATGTCACACCAGTGGCTGAGCAGATGTATGCCTATGTATAATTTAACAAGCTCATTTCTGGAGTTCTACTGTGATCATCTGCCCACTCTCTAGCTTGCATGCTTCATTGCTAAAATGGGCTTAAGTTTATGTTCAACCTGAGCGTAAACCACATTGTCTTTGTTAAGAGATAGGGTCTCTATTTCTTTGCCTAACAATGATATTATTCGCCTGATTGCATTAATTTGTTGTTGTGATCCTGCACAGGTAAAGTGATACGGGTTTTTTTTGGGGGGGGCGGGGCAGGAGAGAGGCATTGGTTATTTACAAATAGGATCACACAAGGTAAATATTAACTAGTTTCATCAGTAAGGTTAGAAAATAGTTGAGGAGAAGCATGTAGATTTCACAGAAAGTTTTCCTTGGACTACAACACACTTTTCCAATGCAAAGCACAGCGTGGCTACTGAAGAAAAGGAGGAGAACAAAAATTGATTTTCCTGTGTGCTTTTAAAATTGATCGCCATTTCCTAAAATGCACACCAAATACAATCTTGAGACTAGACATAGACCTTAAACAGTGCTCGGTTCTAATGTAATTACACAAGATACACTATCTTCCATCTCATCCACACTAATTGGCTTTGTGAAACTAGGTTCCTCCTGTGGAACTTATAAATACTTATTTCGGGGGAGTGGGAAGACTCTCTGGATACCTAAGTTTCTGTTAGATCTTTGTGAAGCATTCCTTTTTAAAATGATGAAAATAGAATAAGCTAGCTGTTTTTAGAATTTAGATAGATGTTGAATAGTATTTATCTAAGCTAAAAATGAATACTATTGATACAACTTTGCACTAGTGTTATTTTCAGGGAAGTGTACAAATCATTCATTTTGAGTTAAGCCCTGCTTTTCCAAATAAAATATTATTAATAATACAAAATCATTTTACTAACCTCTTAGATTCAACTGTGACCTGCTAGAGGTGCTTCCAATACACAACAAAGAGTTCAAAAATTTATAAGCCATGCATCTGATGTATAGTTGGTTTATGTGTATGGGATTTGATATGTACTTGAGCACATGGAATTATTTGGCTTTAGAATGGAACAGGCAGATTTGAATCTCAATTTCTGGCCAGGGAAATGACTCAGCAGTAAAAGAGCTTGCCACACAAGTTCCCAGAAAAGAAATATGGGATGCACAGATGTGGGCAGGACTGCAAAGAGTCTCACAGTTCTCTGTGGCCAAGACTGTCAATAGGGAGGTTAAGAGACTCTTTCTTGAAAATGATCACTGAACATCATCCTGTGTACTCTATAGAAGCAGAAACCACTGAGAAGGATCAATGGAGATGGCTATTCCTTGATGGAACACCATTGATTGATGATGCATTCAAGAACCAGGTAAGCTGATATCTTAACAAAGGGCAATAGTTTCAGGATTTGGAACCAAGGTTGGGAAAGGAGGATTGACTGACTTGATTAACATAAATTACTGACTATAGTAAAAGTTCTATATAACTTTATAAATAGATTCGGTTAAAGACATCTACTACATAAAGCCTACAGCAATGAAAATGTTACTCAAACTAGGAATCAAAGTAGACTCACTTTAAGGTTTAGCCATGTTCAATAGCAGGTGAAAGGCACACACACAAGGATGTGCTTAGTTAAAGGATGAAGGAAGTGATGACTAGAGAGCCCCACAACTGAGCATAAGACATTGTCGGTGCTCAGCCCTAAAGAAGAGAGCTATATCACAGCCTTTCCCCCACCTCCTGGCTTAGGGGGTCACAGAAAGGAACAGAGAAAGGTTGTAAAAGTGAGAGATATTCCAGACACGGAAGGGCCCTTCACACTGAGAGGGCCTTTGAAAAATAAAGATTAGAAAGTTGGGCATGGTGGCGCATACCTTTTATGATCTCTGTGAGTTTGAGGCAAGCAGATCTCTGTGAGTTTGGGGCCAGCCTGGGCTACAGAGTGAGTTCCAAGACAGACAGGACTGTTACACTGAAAATACTGTCTACAAATAAGTCAGTAAATAAATAAATATTAGAACATTTCTAGGGAAAACAAGAAAAACCTGAATTTGATAGAGGAATTCAAGCTTGTATAATTTGCCCCACCTCAAATTTAAAGCTTATTAACCTATATTTTAAAATAAAATCTGCAAGATTTTTTCCACCATGTTGGAAATAAAAGTCCTATTGAATTGATTGAAATTTTATAATTATCAAGGTTATTTTAGTTATGTGTATTAATCACCATTTTAGCCACTATGTCCAAGTGTGTACATCCTAATTAGGAACAATGAAAATGAACAATTACGAGTTCATTTGAATTAACATATACAAAATGTATCGCTTATTAAGTATTTGGTATGTATCCACTTACAGCTTTATACATTTGGGAGGAATGATTTGGGCTAGTATTGAAAAAGCATAGCATGTAATATTGATTTATGAAATATGGGCTAAGGAAATCCTGCAAAGGTTTATTTATTTATTTATTTATTCATTCATTCACTCATTCATTTATCTGTACATGTGGTACTTGGCTGCCACAGACCACATATGGAGGTCAGAGGACAACCCTCTTGAGTCTCAGTTCTTTCTTGCCACCTAGTGGTACCCAGGATGGAACTCAAATCATCAGACCTCCACACAATTGCCTCTGCCTGCTGAGCCATCTTGTCAGCCTTTGCAAAAGATTGCTAAGCAAAGAAATCAAGTAGAGAAAATGAATGAATTCTCAAATTACACTAAAGCAGATCTTTACAAACTTTTCCATTAAGAAGTGAACTCGGGCTTTGCACCAGGTTCACCCAGTTCAGTTTGCAGGTTCACCTTTACTTGTTGCTCGGCTTCCTGAACTTCTGTTTGAATTCTCTTTTGTAAGAAGTAAATCTTTGTCATAAAGCTATTGTATGTAAAATACAATGCAATACATTAAAATAACTGGAAAATTAAATAACTCAGCAGCCATATGTATTGTTATTAGAACCATTGTGTGAACCATGAACACAAAGAAAAATATAAATGTACTCGGTATAATTTGGAACATATCGCTTCTCTACTGGAGTGTTTTTTGTGGAAATGATCCATTTTGAACAGATTGTAATTACTTTGTCAGTTAACTTGTATTTAATACTTCAGTAACCTAGACATTTCTTTCTAACTTTGACTAAAGTTATGATTTTTTTAAAACTCCTTTTTCTTAAGAAGTATGTAATGTAAGAATTAACCCTGGGAATGAATTTGAAAGAGTAGAAATAGGGAGAACAAAACAAATCAAGACAACATGTCCCTTAAGCAACTTGAAGTAGAAATAATTTTAAAGAAATTAAAGTAATGAAAGATTATGTAAATCTGTGTTTGGAATGCTGATAAATTTTGATTTTCCTTAAAGGAGATGGCTCTCATATATGACAAAGCCAGAAAGCCGGGAGCGAAGGCACAGTTAGCAGCCTGGAATCGCTCACAGAAGATTCTGATGTCTGGCTTTAGATCCAAAGGGCAAGTGTGAAACTCATCAAGGAGCACAAAAGTGAAAATGAAATAAAGGGAAACAGCCTTCAGAAAGAGAGGATCAGAGAAGTGGCAGAAAGGAAGATAAAAGAGCCTTTGCCAAAAGAGTTGGCAAAAGGAAAAGAACTCTAACAGCCTCACAGGAGGGGCTATCCACTGGGACACAGCCGGGTATCAAGGAATCATCCCAAGGGATTGTTCTTACCACAGAATTCACAGCAGCAGGATGAAAACGACCTATAGCAAGGATAGAGAAAGCCCAAGTCAGGCAGGTCAGGGCAGGAAGTGAAGCCCATGTTACAGTTGGGCATTAATAAGGGCATCGAACTTGAAAAACTAAGCAGCCATGAAACCAAAATTGGGACAGTCCTGGTTTATATAAAAATTCATTATATTCATTTAATGGTCAGAGAATGACTTTTTAAAAGTTGATTCTCTCCTGCCATGTGGGTCACTGGTATCAAACTGGTCAGGTGACAGGCACCTGCCACTTCCTGAGCCAACTCTCTAGCCCTAGTACCATTTTTATCAAAACAAAAGTTAACACAACATATGTCTGATATAAGGCAGTCACAAATACGAAGTGATTTTTTTTCTAAAATCATTTTACTATGCAAATATCTAGATGATAAATGAAGTGGGTGAACACTGGTTTTAATATACTTATAAATATGTTCAGATTCCTAGATAATAACAGACAATTCATGAAGAATTCATACAACTTTGTTTGAAACAATTGTGTGCAATTCTTCTTGGACTTTCCCTGTAGTCACGCTTCTGGGCTTTCCATGGAGTCTCCTGGAGGACAACGAATTATAGATAATCCTCTTGAGAAATAAAAATAGGAAGATCTAGAAAATAATGTGAGAGAACAAAGGGGAGCTACATTAAATTTCAACATCAAAAATCAAAATAATTTCATTGAAAATTTGTAAAGGAGCTTACTCTCACTGAAGATTTTTTAAATTACATTTTTAAAATTAATTAAATTTTTAAAATTAAAATTAAAACAATCCCAAGAAATTCCCTACAGTTGAACAATAATGATCTTCAATATGGCCTCAAAAATGAGGAAACTTTAAAATAGGTTAAATTAATGCTTTCTACCTTTGGTGTATATGGACAATGTCTCTGATCTAAAACCAAAGAGTTAAGAAGTAACATCTTTTATGTGGTGAACTATGAAGCATTTGTCTCTGTGAGATATTAATCACATGAAAAGAATTGAAAAAAGGACACTCGATTATACTATAATTTTTTAAAATATGTTTTAAAATTGTCAATTTATAAAAATTAAATTTAAACTGGAGGAAAATGTTTATTACACCTTATATCAAGTTGTGGAAACTCTGAAAATGATGGCAAGGGAGGCCTTGCTACTCCCAAGGGATTAGAGATATACGGGACACTTTGAAATTTGGGGAGACATGTCTTCTCACCTCTCCAAGGACTTTCAGTGGGTTTCTACTATCTTTGTAATTTTCTATAAATTCATGAATCATCTCTAAATATTACAAATATCAAAACAAAACTTTCCTGGGAATTGCATTGAAAATAGAATTGTATAAAAGGACATGTTCATGTTTTTAATACTAACAATCCAAATCTATGAATGCAGTATGACTCAGTTTAAATTTTTAATGTTTTTTGGTAGAAATGTATAGCTTTCTTATGTTCATTTAATTAATTGAAATAATGTGTATTATGTATGATTCCAATTTCATATTATTTTAATTGTCATAAATAAGATGTAGTTTTGAACACTGATATTTGGAAAATAAATAAAATTCATTAAACTCTCCAACTGAGATTGATAATCTATGTTTATCTTCTTTGAGATTTCTATGTAACATTGATTTTATATAGTTTTTTATTGTTCCATACAAAGCAGTGTTAGAAACTGCAATGACAAGATTGTCTCTCCTGAATACATTCTAAACCTAAGTCCTATTTTTTCATGAACTTTTAAAAGCCACTTTCTGTATTGATTCTATTTTGTTGTTGTTGTTGTTTTTCGAGACAGGGTTTCTCTGTGGCTTTGGAACCTGTCCTGGAACTAGTTTTGTCTCGAACTCACAGAGATCCACCTGCCTCTGCCTCCCGAGTGCTGGGATTAAAGGCGTGCACCACCACCGCCCAGCTATTAATTCTAATATAGCACTTATATAGCTTTCCAATATCTACACCAAAGCCTGTGTAAGCTTTGAAGGTCACTTCCTCTTTCTACAGATACTCTGAAGAATTCGGAGGACAAGCTAAATGCTTTCACAAGTATAAAAGTAAGTATTTATCTTACAAAGAAGTTGAAGCTGGAGAGAGATGAGTATTTGTCTTTATGGGTATCCTATCTCCATCTCAGTACTGGTTGCTCCCTCAGACTAAACTCTTTTCCAGTCTTCATGAGAGAGAAGCCCTAAAGGCTCTGATGTTTTATTTATTTTCTTACATTTATATTAACTGCTCAAGGAGACACCAGGCACTTCAAATTCCAGGTCCAAATATTTTTGGTCATTGACAATTTTATGAATGTGTAAAATGTATTCTTACCACTTGCCCTCACATGCTCTCTCCTATCTCCCTCCTGCTATTGTCTGCCCATTTATTTTCTATGACTCTCTTCCCACATCTGCCTTTTGGGTTTGTTTTGTGACCCAGTAAGTTTCGCTGAGGTGGGTTGTCTGATCATGGTTTTGGAAACATCCACTGGATGCTGGTAGGCTCATGTGTGGATACACCATGGAAAACAATGATGAGCTTTCTTCCAGAACCTGTCAGTAGCTAATAGTTCATCGGTAAGAAATGAGCGATGGCTGGAGGTCCTCATACTTGAAGAAAAATCATAGTGGTCAGGTTTGGATAGATTTTTCAGGACCACACAGATAAATGTGGCTAAAATCACTCGACGATGCTTGACTGCGTTTTCGATTAGCGTAGTCCAAACATCTTGGGCTGAAATATGGCATCAGCCCATGACTGACCAATGTCAACAGTCTTCTAAATCCCCAGACATTCTCATAGGCCTCAAATGACAGCGCCAACCTGAATACATTGCATATCTGTTTTTAAATTTTATAACTCAAATGCCAATCTCAATTTTAATATACCATCTTGTATTCTCATTTTTGAGACGTTTACAGTTCTCCATTATTGCTAGTATGCAATCTAGGTACTAGATTTTCCCATCTCTTTCCAAAGGATCTGCTTTAATGAAATATATTTTAACCTCTGCTGCTTAAATAGTATTTCTCTGAACCTCACATTTCTTGATCAATCCGTTATACAAAGAGAGAGCTTTTTAGTAAGCTACATAAAACTAGGTCACAACTCTATGACTATAATGCCTTCTACACTCAAAAGAAATGCCAGTCCACAGAAAGTCCTGACAGGAAAAGAGCTGGATATCTCATAACAAGTCTACATATGACAGCCCGCGTCAATCTGCCTATAGGAGTTTTAGTCTAAAACCGAATGACTGCATTCACAAACTTTCTCTTATCTTCTTGCCATTTAAGTGGAGGTCTTTTATTCTCAGAGATGCCCTCAACTTTTGACTTTCTTTCCCCTTCTACACTCACCCACTTTCATATTCAGTTCATTGTTCCCCTTGCCTTTGTGGTTCACACGCCCTTGACAGGTTAGACCCTTCAGAAGGAGACTGCCACAAAAACACAGGTGAAGCGATTCACTGCAAAGGCGCTACGTAGCATGGACCATAGAAACTGCACTGAGGGAAGGAGGCAAATGAGGGCAAAATGTCAAAGTTCCATCCACAGTCACTTGGGCTCAGCCCCTCTGAGAGCTCTGCAGGCTCAATTCGCAGTAACAAGATGGGGGTTTATTAAAGACTACAAAGGGAGGAAATTCTGACAAGTAAATGAAATGTTTCCTTCAAGCCTGGGGATGACCTTCTATAGAGTCCTACAGCCTATGAGTGTGGAGAGGGTAGAAGGATGCAAGAAGTTAGAGGTAGGACAAAGGGAGCTAGAAATTACATCTGTTCTACTCTAAATCAGTGGCCTTTCCCATGCACGTAAGTCAGCTCTCTAGAGGTCTCTTTACCAGTCCCAGACCTAATGTACTGCATCTTCCTAGAGAACGATTGAAAATGAACAGGCATGCAGAGCTCTCCTCGGTGTTCTAGGAAAAGGAAACGACTTATACAAAAGCAATTATGTAAATGTCAATATGTTCCTAGAAGTTTCCGGTAAATAAAAAAAAATCACTAATAATATAAGTGAAATGGAATCTGGGTATTGCTTTCTGGCAAGTTCAAGATAAAATCAAACAGACATGTGTGCCAGCCTTAATTAATTGTTTGTAAGAAAATGCAATCATTTAACACATTGCAGATTCCTCACAAGGGGGAACCAATGTGTGTGGATTAAGCACGTTACAAGATTCTTCACATGTTCCTCCCAGGAAACATCAAACTCCACTTGGTTTGAATACGTAATAAACTCAGAATCACCAGTAAGCATGCCCCCTTGGTGTCATTTATCCAAAGGCAAACCCGGACTTGACTCTTCTCTTCACCCCTCCCTGTATCTCCCATCCTCTTTCGTCTGTCTGTTGTGTAAGATTAAAGCTGTATCTGCTTGAATGTTGTCTTGTGACTGCATCCCTGGGTGTGTCTGTCTAAACATGTCTGTGTCTGTCCCTAACAAAGGACACTGCTCTGTGTTTATTGAACAGCACAGAAGTATCACCCGGGGAAGAACTGAGGGATGTTTGAAATATTTAACATAGCTTTATAAAGGCTTAAGTCAGTGGCTCCAACTGGCCCAAAATGACACAGATAACAAACATCATTGCTTATCAACCAATATCTGTACATTACTTTCAACATTTATGCTGAACATTTGTTTTATAAGACTGCTTCCAGCTGACATTTCCTGTTTTCAGTAAATGATTCTGCATAGTATATGTACAAAAGCTCATGCATTGCTCTTGGATCAGGAGCATGAAAGAGTATAGAACTTAAGATTAAAGATATGCGTTAACTTAGGTGGTGAAAGTTGATTGCATGGGAAATTTAAGGCAAGTAAGGTTGGTTGTTACATCATTGTTCTCTTAAATGCAGGTTAGACATACAGACTGAGTCCTCAGTAGGATATCCAGCCGTCTTAAGTCTTGAATGACCTGAAAGTGTATTATTAACTCTAGCTGTGAGGCCCAAGTTCCCATCTCTTATGATGTAAGAGACATTCTCATAATATTGTATCACCAAAAGAAGATAAAACAGAGGCTAGAGATGACACAGTGGTTAATGTCACTTGCTGCTCTTCTGGAAGGCCTGAGCTCAGTTCCCAGCATCCACAGGAGGTAACTCCTGCTGTTTATACCTCCATCCCTCCATCTCCAGGGGACCTGATGCCTCTGGCCACCTAGGCCATTGGCATTCACATGCAAGCAAACATCCAAACACATAATTAAGCATATAAAAAAATAAAATTTTAAAATAAGGTTTAAATGTTTTGATTTAGATTATTTATATAATTATTTAGAATTTATTTTTTAATATACTTATTAATTATTATCTCATGTGTTTACGATGGTGGGGCATGTGGGCCAGGCCATCCATGCAGAAGTCACAGGAAGCCTTAGTATACTCGCTTCTCTTCTTCCGTCTTTCTATGAGTCCCAGGAATAGAGCTGCAGTCTTCAGGCTTGTGTAGTAAGTTCTTTGCTTATTAAGCCATCTAGTTGTGGATGTCAAGTATTGTTGTCATAACTTTTTCCCCCAATGTTTTTCTGTCCTGTGTTCTTATTAGTACTGGATAAAACTTTGGGATAATGAGAAAAAGAAGTAGGATAAGTCAACCTCTTACTTATAAAATTGTCTAGGAGTTGGAACTATGGAGGGAAAATGTGTTGCATAGGATGAAAAATGTTCCACCGAGTGAGCATTCCATTCTGAGATAACTTTGCACAGAGAAGGATCAAGAAAAGAAGGGAAGTGAACACCGGAGGGCGTTCACTTACACAGCCGCTGTGGCGCTTAAAGGCCAGTGCAGAGGCGACAGGGATAACTGCCTGTTCAAGAGTGCGTGCTGCTTTTCTATAACTGAACCAGGAAGATTTGTTGATCTTCCACTGATCTTCAAATTTTTGCTTTTTAAACATTCTCTATACTGTAATTTGTGTTTGCCTTTTGATATCATGAATATTCCCAGATTTTAATCAGTGCTGGATATCGTAAAGGGCAATGATTCACGGGTGGCATTAACAGGAGTAAATACTGCAGTCTACAAATTGTTCTGATCTTAACAGAGTGGCGCTAGAAACGTCTGTGTTTTTGAAAAGCAAATTAACCTTCTATTCCTTAGCCATTGTACATCAAGTCTAGACCACATTTGAACTATTTTCTCATATATCGATATAAGACAAAGTTAGGATGGCCAGAATCAAGAGATAGAGACACCATTGTGAAGATTGTAATTCATGTATTTTTTACTTAGAACACAGAATGTGGATTTAAGTGAAGTAGAGGGACCAGGAAAGAGAGGAAGGGGCAAGCAGGTGTGAGGGAGACAGAGAATTAGAGAGAAAAAGGAGGCTCCATCAAGACAAAGTCAAACTGAAAGATTAATGAGTAACTGGAATGCTGACCCAGGTACTCCAACTGACAGCACAAAGCTCTTAACTGAGTTAACAAATTTTAACTTAAATACTTCATTAAGCTTAATTATGGTTACAAAATGAACTTCAGAGAAATGACTCTTTATCACAATATTCATTATTAAACACTATCTATTGCCCATGATTAAGACATTAAAATACTGTTTTATAGAAATACTGAAATGGCCTTTTGATTAAATACTAGTGTAATATCAAGATCTCGAAGAGCAGTAATAAATACGTTTGTAACTCATTATATAATACTCATTCAATGAGGCTTCTATAGAAATTTATTATTGTTCTTTCTCTAAAACAATGGATGAAAGTTTAATTAAAATGATCTGTAAGTACATTCTCTCAAATCATTCATTTCTTGCTGGAATAAATCACACTAAATATTTATTAAAGGGATCAATAATTTAAGCAAAATCAGAATGCTGCTTATAAACCTTCAGTCATCAGATGAAACATGCAGTTAGAAAAATCGATCCTTAATAAATAATAATAGTCATGCTAATAGTTTCCTCTCTGGCTTCAGAACAAGTTCAAGGCCATGGCACAGGGCATCTGGGGACAAGTGACATATTATATGTAAGAATATCACTGAGCTCAAATGGCATTCCCTCAAGGGTGACAAAAGAATTGAAAGGGAATATGACTCCCACTGTTAGAACCAACTGTGCTGTTAGAGGAATACAGCGCGCCTTCAGCAGCCCCCTCATACAATGCCCCAAGCAAAGAATGCTCATCTCAATGAGCAGACTCTACTGTGAGGGACCACGATGAAATATTTGACTTTGCTGGGAGCCATGGAATGTGGACCTTCTAGCTGACTTGACCTGAGGAATCTGCAAACAGGAAATAGGAGTGTTAACATAGGCAAGCTATTATTTTTGCGGACTAGCTTTAATTTTTCTTTATAATAGTAATGGAATTTTGCAAAGAACCAATGCAATTCACCTTTGGAAAGAAAATAAACGCTTGCTTAGAGAGGAAGCAGTAAAAAGATAAATGGAAAAGTCCTGTTGTGCATGTGCAAACAGCAAGATTTCCTGGATAGATTCTTGTCCAGTTTTATCCAGTGTTTTATAAAGTTGTTTAACTGCTTTTAAATAATTTTGAACAGTCCAGATAATAAAATTTCATATTAATAGGGATAGAGCATAGGTTAATATACAGAATTCCTGGGTAAATAGAAAAATAGTGGTTCATTATTATTATTTTATATTATTACAGTTTATAATGTGTTCATGAAATTTATTTCAAAATATCCTTACAAAAAAGTGGGGGATGGCAGGGGTGTGCTTCAGAAAAAAAAGGTAAACCAAGGAACCCAATTTAGGAGTTAGTATCAAGTTTAGCATGGTGAAAGCCAGTAAAAGTAGATCCTAATCATTGTAAAGACGTTTGAGAAGAAAAACTGTAAATGTGCCATTCTATTAAACCAGTATTGGCTCATATATAGAAGTATCCAAGTTCTGATGACTGTTCCTAAGAACAATAAATTTCTAAAGGAACATTCCAGGCTCGTAGGACCCTACACCAATACATCTGTCCATTTGCAGTCAGGAAAGCTTGTCTCCGGAAGCTATGGCAGTTGTCATCCTCAGCCATGGTGGGTGCTGTCTGCAGTGACTGGCTCCATTTCATTTGGTTTTTTTAGTTCACCCTTTTTGAGATAGTCAAAAAATATTTGCCTTTGGTGAAATAATTCTGAGTCAACCTTTGCCTAGCAAAAGCTTGCTTTTTCCTGAGTCTCTGTACCCTACTTTTGTAAGAAAATGTGAATAACCACCTAGTGAAGTCCCTGCTACCTCCATGAGGTATTGTCTTTTGTTCCTTTTTTTTATTTTCCTAATTTGTTCAGATGCTGGCCAGACCAAAAATATTGTTGTTTGCTTTTTCTGCTACCTCCTTATTCTCTAAAGCTCTGCTCTTCACCATATAGCTGCCTTCCACCATGTGCCTAACCTCCTCGTGGCTTATTTCAAACTTCATGGTTGTTTCCCCTTCTCTTCTCCATACCAGTCCTCCAGGAATCTGTTGAGGTTTACACTTTGCCTGCTCTGGACTTTTTCTTTTAAGCTCTAATGAAAACCTTGAACCTAAAGAGGAAAAAGAATTTGCAATATGTGAGTGACAGGTTGGACCAGTGTCCATTAGGACCTCAGGTATGAATTTGTTTTCTTTTCTTGGTATGCTACTAGTTCGGCCATCTTCATTTTCTTTCTCTGGTGGTACACTAGAGTGTGAGGCTAGGGTGTGAGCAAAGGGAACAGAACTATAGCCCCCTGATCTTGCCTTTCTGGTACTACTAAGACTTGGAATGAGAAGAAAAACATGGCCACTTGAGAGTTTAAACCAGACCTCAAGCTAATGGTTTTGTCTTCTATTCACATCTTTCCCTGTCAGAGGAATCTAAATGTTAGGATTTCTCAAATATAGTTCCCTCTCTTTATGACTAAGAAGGATCCAAATAAAAATAATGTTTCTATCTCAAAGGACAATCAAACATTGGATAAGAGAAGATTAACGATGATTGGTTCTGATATGGTCCATATAAAATAAAATGCTGAAGGGAAAAACACCCTACAGGAGATTTTGAAAGCAAAATACCCTTCAACAACAGCCAGCTTCAGTCTCACATCCATTAATTTTATTCAATTCCAAGTAAGGTTTTAAGGGAGCGGTTATAAAGAAAAGACAACTCTAACCAAAACATGTGCTCCTGCCTACAGCTCACACTAGTTACACATCCTAAGGCCAGTCTGTAATTACCACCCCAGCTGATAGAACTTGAACAGAAAATGATAAAGTTAAAAATGAACAAACAAAATTTACAAATTGCTCACTACAGGAAATCCAGGAATGCTTTCAAATATCATAAAAGAAATCAAAACCATTCCATATCTCCATCAATCACACAGCATCACTGGGCAATTCGCATAGATCTGAGGTAAAAATAAGTGTTGTTATGAGAAGACAAGGTCAACAGACATTGAAAGCAACACAGTGAGAGGAGTTCTGCTCTGAGATGAGAGTGGTAACCACATATCAGTCAATCAGCTCATGCTATCCTCACAAAGACTTCGCCAGACATTTAGCAGATGAGGGAGAAGTTCAGGTCTCTTCAGTCCATTGAGGACATTGATCATAACGTGTATCATCCCGTGATAGCTTGGGCTGTTCAGGGTGTGCTGTAGAAGAATTGCTCACCCTGCCACTCTGCTGTGCCAATAAAGTTTAACCTTGGATCAAAGGGAGAAGTCAATGATTGGCTCACTGAAATTAGCCATAGAGATGTTGGAGGTCTGAGGAAGTCAGATATAGAGAGACACAGGAAGAGATAAGAAAGAGCCTGGGCAATTTTGAGGGCTTTTTTTAATCAGGGAAATGTGGAGAGTAGGGTCAACTGATCATTCCTCCACTGTTCCTTGGATTCATCAAGTTTTTAATCTCAATTTCTGACTCCTGAATTTTTATTAACACTTGAGCTATTAGGTAAATACTTGAAGGGTGCTTCTCATACTTTCTATGTAAAGGGAGTATCCTCGCAGGGTTGTGATATCTTACACAGACATTGAAGCCACCAAACCATGACAAGTGTCATGATAAGTGTCCATTTAAGATGGAAATTAAGACTCAAATAAATGCCCCCAATGGGTCCACAAATGATCCTCCCCTCTGCTCACTATATTTTAATTCATAATGGAAAAAAATGAATTCACATCAACTCTCTGGTTGGTTTAACATAGATGAGAAGCCCAACTTGATTTGGAAGAGATTGGAAAGACATTCAAAAATGACAGCCTCAAGTCTGGAATGTGGATCACGGGTTAAAAGAAGTCTCTGTTCTTGGAGAAGACACAGATTCAGTTCCTGAAATCTGAAACACCAATTTCAGAAGATCCAATGTCCACTTCCGGCCTCTGTGGGCTCCAGGCATGCCCGTGATATACATATATACTCACAGTCAAAAGTCTCACACACAGAAACAATAATGATAAACCTTAAAATGGCAGCCTTGTATTGTTTAGGAGACAAATTAAATGTCATATGGAAAATAGACTCAAAACTAAAAAAAAAATTGAAAAAACAGGATTCTAGTGAAGAAGTTAAAGATGACCAACAAATGAAACAATATAACATAAAGCAAGGGAAGTAACAGAAGCCAGAAACATCCCAGTCAATCTTAGATGCCTTAATACTAAAATGTCTAAAGTAGTAATATTCTACATTTCAGAAATATATTCACACTAACATTAATTTTGGAGAAGGAGTCAAATGCTGATGGAGTGGATGGGGAGGTGGGGTGAGAGGGAAGGTGGAGGGAACAGAAGGAGGGGAGGAAGTGGGAACTGGAATTGGTTTATAAAATGAGAAAAGATAGGGTTTTTTTAATAAATAAAAAAATTTTAAAAATAACCAAACCAGAGCTGGTGTGCTGGCAAGGTTGCTTAGTGGTTAAAGGCAACAACAAGCAAGAGAGAGAATGAGAACGCAAATTTCCATAGCCCACATGAATGCAGGATGTGGTAGCAACTCACTGTGATTCTTGCCTCTGAAGGCAGAGACAGAATTCATGGAGCAAGCTAGCTGCGGAGACTGCTCATATTGGTAAATTCTTGTGTGACTGAGAGACGCTTCCTCAGAGAATAAGTTGGAAGAGTGATAATGGAAGGTTCCTGATCAGCACCAGGCCTCCACAGACATGTGTACACATGTGTAAGCACATTCATGTACACACCTACATGTGAACATGCAAACATGCACACATATACCACAAACACATGCACATGAAAAGAAGAAAAATAAAGCTGTGATAAAATGGCGTGGTCAGAAATTAAAGTTGTCACACGTTATGCTGACCATTTCTATTACCTTCAAATCATGACTTTTTTATTATTTTTCCTTCGTATGTGAAATTATTTTATTCTGACCAAATAGCCTCACCTTCACTTGTTCCCTTGATCTCCCGCATCCATGCCCCTCCCAAATTCATGTCCTCGTGTGTGTGTGTGTGTGTGTGTGTATGTGTGTGTGTGTGTGTGAGTGCATGTGTGTGTAATTTAAAACATACTGAGTCCTGTTAATTCTGCCCACATTTAAGAGCCCACTGAGGCATGGGCAACCTACCAGGGATGCCAGCCCTAAAGAAAGTTGACTCTCTCACTTCAGTCAGCGGGCGACTACCTCTAGAATCAATGGATATTTTAAATTTCTTGAAATATGTCACTTTCTTCCATGAGAATTTTCCAAGAAATACTTAGTTTGTTGGTGTAAAATCAGTACAGATGTCAAACATCTGATGGTTGAAAAACCAAGATTATATTTAGCCTTGACTCTGAATTTTTAGAGAACTGAATTTATGTTTACTTACAGGGGCATATGTTCACTTTGAAATTCCGTGTGTTGATGAGAAAAGAGAAGAAATATTTTAAGGTGACAATCACAAAGCCAACCGAAATTGAAAACAAATAGCATTTGCTGCTGAAATCCGAAAAATTTTTCAGTGCATGTAAGTCAATATACATTAACTGCATTATCCAGTAAGTTCAAATTCTAGGAAAACTAAGATTAAGTATAAAAACATATTCCAATTCTACCAAGACAGGTTCATTCAAATAACATAGTTTAATTAAATTGAATTTAACTTGTGAATGTATCATACATGAAACAGTAACATTTATGCATCAACCTCTAACAAGAGTTAGCTTCATTACTATTTGATCCCAAGTAGCCAGTGGGCACTGTATTAGCAGGTCAGTAGCTCACATTTTAAAAATAAGTTTCCTATCAAAATGAAGGGCTCAGCAACATACTGTTTTGGAATACACATGTATGTTTAAATTATCTTTAAGAGAAAAATAACATTAAATTTAAGTCAGGTTTTTATTAACTGAATGAAGCTGAAATTGAAGACTAGGCCTTTAACAATCCTACAATGCAATGTAAGACTCCCAGGGGGAGCAGGGGACTATAAAGATGAAGACATAGCCAAAGAGTCTGGGAAGAGTAGAGCCTTGAAATCGGCTATGATGGATAAAACTGTATCAAGACTTTTTAATAATGACTTGAATTCCCCACCATTCCTCCCTCACTGAGGAAAAAACACTACACAGGATGCCAGTGAGTGACCCAAGGAACACCTTCAGCCAAATGGGACTACTGGAATTTACAGAACTCTGGACCAGACATGGCAGAATATGTATTATTTGCCAGTACATATAAAATACTCTGTAATGCAGAATATAAAAGTATAATCCATAGAACTATAGGTCACAAAACAAGATTCCAAGAACTCTAGAAAATCTAAAATAATGCAAAGTAAGTTTTCCAACCAGAACAAAACTACATTAGCATCATAGCAGAAAATGCTGGAAAACGCACGGACCTTTCACAATTAACCAACAAGGTTCTAAAATAACCTGTGGATCAAATAAGAAATCATATGGAATTTTAAAAAACATATATGAACTTGGAGAAGGTAATGGCAAAATATTAAAAATATGCATTGTAGGTAATATCAATATGCAAATGTATCATTTGAAACATCTGAGCAAGATGAAGTCTTTGGTTCTTTCTTAACAGGATTCAGAGAAATCAGAGTATGGATTTTGTAACTCTCATACCAATTCTGAAAATTTTGTAAAAGTCATGAATCATACTTTTAAGACAGATGACATTTTCTTGCCCTATCACTAACATTTTTAAAAGAAGAAAGAAGTTGAAAGATGGCTCAGTTGGTAAAATGTTTGAGGAATAAGCATAAAGACCTGAATTAGGTCCTCCACATCCATGTTTGTCATGGCCACACATGTCTGTAATGCCAGTACAAAGTGATAAAGACCCTTGGGACTTGATGTACAGTTGCCTAGCTAAATTGGTAAGCTAGAAGTTTAGTGAGGGACCTATCTCAAAAAGTAAGGCCGAAGATATAGTAGCTCAAGTCTATAATCTCAGCATTCAGCGGGCTGAGGCAGGGCGGATCAACATGGTCAGCCTGAGTTACCTGGTGAATCCCAGGAAAAATCTGAACTGCAGGTGAGAGTCTGTCTCAAATAAATAAATAAATAAATAAATAAATAAATAAATAAATAAATAAATAAATAAAACCTAAGTTGAAAAGTCATTAATGAAAACAACTGAAGTCAGCTTCTGGCCTCCACATGCATGGACACACACAAGGGCACATACACAGAAAGAATTCAATGTTTCTCTGATGAAAAAAAAATCAGTCCCTAGAGAACCTGAAGTATTAGGCATGTATGTTCACACAAAACCATTTCGAATGCTCCCTTGCCATAACCCCAACTACAGGAGCCATGCATGAAGAGAACTTATCCTTTCTCATAAGCCACTAGCTTGGAGAGAGATTGTTAAACAGCAGTGGAAAGCAGGGCATGATGCACAGACTCCCTTCTCTAACATCCATGAACAAGAAAGAGTATGTCAGTCTAGGCCCTCAGCAGTCATTTTCCAAGAAGCCTCACTCTATCATCTGTGTAAGGAGGCTGCTTCTTGGTTCCCAGCTGCTCAGACTCCCAAAATAACCACACAGAAACTATATTAATTAAATCACTAGCTTGGTCTAGCTTCTTATTGGCTAACTCTTACATCTTAATTTAACCCATCTCCTTTAATCTGTGCATCACCATGAGGTCGTGGCCTACCAGCAAAGTTTCAGCATGTCTGTCTCCTGCAGAGGCTCCATGGCTTCTTCTGACTCTGCCTTCCTTCTTCCCAGCATTCAGTTTAGTTTTCCCTGCTTACTTAAGTTCTGCCCTATCAAGAGGCAGGAGAGTTTCTTTACTCACCAATGGTATTCACAGCATATAGAGGGAATAGTATTTATCTTTCTCATCTCATTTTTCTCTTCCTCATCCTCTCTCTCTCTCTCCTCTTCTTTATCTTCCTACTTTCTCCTTTACCTTACTTAGATCCTGCAACATAATCTGCAACATAATCACAAAAACAAATACCCGTTTTCTTTTTCATCCAATAGGGTTGGAACTAGGGCTTCCCTGTGTCTTGTAAATAATCTAGTACTGACTTGCATTCCTCGTCTGGAAAAGAGCTAATTTTTTTAATCAGTAAAAAGTGTTCTGTTTCCTGCAAAACTGGAAACAGCACAAAAGCCCAAGATTTAGAAAAAATGTTGAGAAGTTGCTGTCTCAACAGTGAATAAAATTAGTGTCCAAGTATCTAGTGTTGGTTAATATGCTGTATGTGAATTTATGAAACAAATTTTATTTAGAACACCCTCAAACCTGAAGCTTTTTGATGCCACTTTTTAAGTGGGTTTTGAATTTTTGCTTGTTGTTGCTGCTGCTGTTTATGGGTTTTTATTTTGGGTTTTGTTTTGGTTTTGGTTTTTCAAGATAGGTTTTTGTGAACAATTCTGGCTATCCTAGAGCTTGCTCTGTAGACCAGGTTAGCCTTGAACTCACAGAGATCCACCTGCCTCTATTTCCTGAGTGCTGGGATTAAAGGTGTGCACCACCATCACCAAACCCATAAGAGATTTTTTTTAGTATATATTTATTTGGTATCAGTATTGACTGAGGAATATACCTGTATAGAATTCTACAGTCAAGAAAGCACTAATGAGCTGTTTTTCATTCTATTTCCAAGTTACTTAACCTGTACTATATATGGAACTACTCACAGAGTTGTGGAGGCTAGATTTACATTGAGATCACACAAGAAAACCGAGAAACACATTGGCAGCTGTCAACAAACAGTTTTAGCAGAGAGTGAGCTTATTGCTACTGACGTCATTTGAAGCAGAGTACTTCCCACCTAACACCAGGTTTTTTAATAATCTCTTTGAGTAAAAGTCACAAATATCTAAGAGTTTGGAGACAAGGAACGAGAGGACAAATTCCATAGAAAGCATAATTAAGCCATGTCTTGAGTTTCCTCTGAACTCTTTGCTGACCCTGCTGTGATTCAGAAGACATAGAAAGGCAGCTGTTCTGCAAAACTGCATACCCAACAGAATCTTTCTGTTACCTAGACTTTGTTAAGCACTTGGAGCTCTTTAAGCTGGAGAGAGGCCAGCATGGCACGTGATATCACAGAGCTGAAGGGCAGGGATGTGGCTAGGACGCATGGGAGCAAGCACATGGTAGTGTGCGGAGCTAAAATGTGACTCCCCTCAGGTTCAACCTTTGCTTGTCCTTTTCTGTGAGTTTTGATGACTCCCCCCTCACTAATGCATACTAAATAGGGAGCAGAGTATTAAAGTATCCATTTGTTTGCAAGTTTCGGATAATCCTTTGTAAACTATCTGCTTGTTCATAACTAACAAATGGCACTTAATTAATAAGTAGAATCCTTAGAACAGACCTATACATAGACAACATTATGCATGATTCATCTTTTCAGCAAAAATGTATAAAAAGATTTCAAAAGAATTAAAAATAAAAATTATCTCTTAGAATTTTCAGTTATGTCCTTTAAAAGAAATTCTGTTCATATATTAATATTCTCTGGTGAAAAAAAGTACTAGCCCTAAATAGCTATATAAAATCACCACAATAGAATGTTGTTACTTTTTTAAAAAAAAGTTAAACTGTATGTAAAACACCAGTTTTTAAAATAAATAAAAGTTTTAGGCAATTGTTTATTATTATTACAGAAAATGGGATCAATAATAAATCAAAATTGTCTTTTTGCTGGTTTTTTGTTTGGTTGGTTTTTGTTTGAATGATTTGGTTTTGGTTTTTTTAGGCAGGGTTTCTCTGTATAATAGCTCTGAAATGAATCAAAAACAATAAAACTTATGCACTGGCAATGCTGAAACATGCATGGGGGCAGCCTGTGTATGGTGGTTCTGTTGAACTTATCGATATTGGGTTTCATGGTCTAAGTTGATGAGGACAACTGAGCAGGTCTCTTCCTCAAGCAGGCACCAGATCTCATTAAAGATGGTTTTGAGCCATCATGTGGTTGCTCAAAATTGAACTCAGAATGTTTGGAAGAGCAGGCACTGCTCTTAACCATTAAGCCATCTCTCTAGCCCGAAACTCACTATATAGAACATCTTTACATCTTCCTCTCTCTCTCTCTCTCTCCCTATGGTAGGGGAGTAATTAAATATAAATATAAGCCATGAGCATACCAGGCAAGCACTCTCACACTGAACTATGCCTTCAGATGATATATGTCTTTTTATTGGGGAAGCTTTACATTACCACATTTTTTAAAACCCTCATAACTAGACATTAGGAGTGACATTTTTCTTCAACCTCACTCATCAACTTTAGTCATTTGAAGAGCATTCTCAATGAAGAGCATATTCAAATACACAAAAACAGCATCACCATCCAGGAAAAGAAAGATGAACTGTCCACACAGGTACTTTTCTTCTTTTCATTGTCATATGCCACATGAGTTTTACAGAAGTAATATTCACAAAACATCATATATAGGGAGCTGGAGAGATGGGTTGGTGGTTAAGAGCACTGGCCGCACTTCCAGAGGATGCTGGTTCAATACCTAGCACCACATGGTGGCTCACAGCTGTCTATAATTCCAGTTCTGGGGATCTGACATCCTCACACAGACAAATATGAACATAAAATAAAATATCATTTTTTAAAAATACATCATAAATACCAAATTAATAGTGGTGGGCTTTACTACTTAGACTATAAAAGAAGGTTCACTAATACTTCATATTTTTTAAATATGAATAAATGGAATTTATGACTAATATAAAATATTCATTACAATATGAATCCATGTAAGTTACAAGGCTTTCCTCCAAAATATGAATGCATATCTTAATAGAGACCATATCTAAGACTGGAAATAATTAAAATCATTATAAGAAGCTAGCAAGTTGGGCCTGCAAGATAGCACAGTTCTGACTACCTGAATTGTATCCATGGGACCCATGTGTTGTAAGGAAGGAATTTA
This sequence comes from Ondatra zibethicus, assembly GCA_004026605.1. Taxonomy (NCBI): domain Eukaryota; kingdom Metazoa; phylum Chordata; class Mammalia; order Rodentia; family Cricetidae; genus Ondatra; species Ondatra zibethicus. Next base: position 49,833 of record PVIU01007587.1, on the reverse strand, counting down.
CTCCTAGAAACTACCCTCTGAACTCTACATATCCATGCCATTGAATATGTGAGCACACAAACACACACGCCCACATGTTTATTTTACAAAATAAACAAACAAAAGGTAATAACAAAACATTTCAGGAACTGGCCCCTCTCAAATAACACACCAGGGATGATTTATAAATATAGTGTTTCTGATTAACCAAAATTGTTCTTCGTTCCCAATTAAGAAAACCAAGGTCTATTCAGGAAATGCCCTAAATAAGTAAAGAAGCACAATCCTTTACATAAATTCCTTAATAACTGGCATAAAAATGTTCAAAGTCCCAGCTTGGACTAGAGTTCCCTCAGCCCAACAATATTCTACCGTGTGAAAAGGAATATCCTAAAGCTGGCAAAGCAGAGCAAACTCCGCACTTTATGATCTACCTTTTCACATCAGCGTGTCCATTTTTATTCTCAAGTATAGTGTGCTGATTCGCTGTGTTTCCTCTCTCAGCACATGTCTGTATTTCTAATTATAAATTAACGAGCAAGCCTTATGTTTTATCATGATTCTCTCATGAATTTCATTAGTGTGACTCAGTCCACTCAAGTCAGATCAAGTTCATGTTTAATGACAGGATTGAGTTTCCGGTCATACAATCCTCTTGTCCACTGAAGTATCATGTGTCTTAGGGACCATGCCTGGGTTTTCAACTGGACATTTAACATGTCTTTTTAAATTAAAAACAAAGTCCTACGTACTTTTATGGCATACAATTCCTTTTTAAAAGCTTTTTAAAAAGTGCTACCTAGGAGGACTGGTAGACAAACCCTTGGGGAGAACCCTTCCATGCCTCTCAGCCTCCTCACTTGGCCCAAACAGCCTGATGTGTGAATCTAAGCACTTATTTGATGGCTGAAATCAAATCAGACATTTAGATCTCGGTGAGATCAGGACAGAAAGCCAGCACATCTGCACCTGTAAGACAGTTAAGAATGTAAGGGAGTTAAGTTTTATCTTATCAGACAATCACTCCAAGTGTCCAATCTGTCTGCCTAGACAAAGCTTCTTTGATACCCAAAGCCAAATGTTTAAAAAGACAAAAGGAACTTTCAAAAATGACCATCTGTTCATTTCAATTCAGGTCAACATTGAAACTCTTCCCCGGTCTAAGGACAAATTTCCTACTATTATATAAAGCCCTATTTAGAATACTAACTGCCCCCATTAAAACGTTAAAGCAGAGCAATATCTATACATAGCAGCATGTGGAGGGGATCTCATTACAGACATACCCATCATAGGAAATAAAAACTTTCTTATTGCTAACATGGGAGGCAGAACTTTCCAAACAATAGCATGTGAAATCAAACATGGTTTACTAAAGGAAACACTGTAAGTCATACCTTGATTATGTTATCAGTTTGAATCCGTAATGATCTGACTAAAGAACATTTCTTCAAACGAGAAATCTGTCACTGGCTTTTTGTAATTTCTCCTTCAATATGTTTCTTGATGGAAACACATTCTCTGAGAGCAGAGAAATGAAGCAAAGGTTTTTTTTTTTCTTAACCTATAAAATCCCTTATGGTAAGCATTGTGATGGTATTGTTAGCTAGAGGACTAACTCAAGACACTAAATATATGACTATGTATATGTCTTACACAATTGTAAAAGAAATCCAATGTTGTCCTTAAAGATCTTTATTCAGCACTACAAGATACACATAATGATGGCAGGAACTTGAGAGGCGTGGGAATTAATCAAACATGTGGATGCCATGATAGCTCGTGTCTGCAAGTCAAAGACCATGTTGTCTCATAGGTTTATTGCAATTTTTTCTTCAGCATGATTGGGGTATCTTTAATAGCTGTAATTACAAAAAGAGGATGGCTACTTGGAAATTTAACATAATGAGGTTCTTAAAATAAGCTTAACGATAAAAAGCTTTAAAGGTAGAAATAGTCACTGAAAATTCCCTTTTCTGATTATGATAGCTCATTTTTCTGAGCTTTAGTATAGTCCATGTTAAATGCAAATCTACTGTCTTCACACAAATGAAGATGAATCAGTACAGTGGGATAAGAGGAATATGTGTATATGGATATGATCTTATTCATGTCATAGCTTTGTGGATTAGCAATATGGCCTCAATAATATTTCTTATTTGTCTTTTTTTTAAGGTAAGGTCAGTATGCAGCTTTGGCTGTCCTGGATCTCACTATGTGGACCAAAATGGGCTCAAACTCAAAGAGATCTGTCTGTCTGGACCTCACAAGTGCCAGAATTAAGGCATGTACTACCATACCTGACTGGGCCTAAGTAATTTTAGTTGCATAAATCAAGTTAAGGAATGAAGGACATGACATTAAGAACAAAAGAAAGTGTCTGATAGTGATATTGTATGATTTATTAAATAAACATATGAACATTGTCCTTCTAGTGAGTATAAGCTATTCTACGTTTATAAAAAATTAATCAAGATTAAGTCCACTTAAAAACTTACACAAGTTTAATTTAGCATGTCAAATGCAAAGCTAATCTGCACTGTGGCATTAATAAGTCATTATGCAAATAATACAAGTACTAAGAGTGTCTTGGTGAGGGGAAATACTTAAGTTTAACAAAAAAAAAACCATTTTGAACATGAATGAGGCTAAGAACGTCATACAGAGTGACTGAACTGATGGTGTCATTTCTAAATGAAAAATGACACTCAGGAGTTATTAGCTCCCTCTGGTGACTAGAGAGTATAACTTTAAATGAAAATAATTAATTCCCTTAGCTGAATGGAGATGTAGAATGGTTACTGCCCCTAGATGTCTGTACTTAGTTGCATTGAATTAAGAAAAGCATTATTTTTATAAGCAAGAGGCAAACAGTCCCTACAAACAGCAAGGTATTTGCAATTTTTGCCCAGTCATCTTCTGCAGTTTTGTTGGAACTTCATGAGTTTCATCTGGTATACAAAGGCCAGCAAGCACTACAAGGGCAGGCTCCCTCCAAAGAACTTCCAACAGTTTCACTGCACAGCAGTGAGAGTTACTCAAGTCTCTTCACCACAGAAATGCTTTGGGCAGCAATCTGTTACAGGAGGACCGGGCCTGCTTTGTTCTGACCCACCCAGCTAGCTTACACCCGAAATAATCACATAGAAATTGTATTAATTAAATCACTGCCTGGCCCATTAGCTCTAGCCTCTTATTGGCTAACTCTCACATCTTGATTAACCCATTTCTATTAAATCTGTGTATCACCACATGACTATGGATTACCAGCAAGATTCTAACCTACATCCATCTCAGGCAGGAGATTCATGGCATCTGTCTGGCTGCCCTTCTTCCCAGCATTCTTTTCTGTCTTCCCTGCCTTTCTAAGTTCTGCCCTATCAAAAGGCCAAGGCAGTTTCTTTATTCAACCAATGAAAGCAACCCATAGTCAGAAGGACCTCCTACACCAGCAATCAATGTTGCCATTTTCTCAAGGTTTGACCAAATGCATTAAGTTGCTTTGAGAATACCAACTGCTATGTGTCAGATGTCAAAGGAAAAAAAAATCTTTTTAAAATCCAAATGTTCCAGAGTTTTCATCATTGCATACATTCAAAACTAACTATATAAAGTTGGATATCCAAAATTTAGACCAACAATGTGTATACTGCCTTTTTAATCTGTTTAGTGTTGCATATTTCTCTAAATGTTTTCAAGCTCATAATATTTGATTTCCTCTCAGAGTTTGGAATCAGTAACTCGGCAAAATGAGTCAGAGCATCTTCCAGAGAGAAAGATGTACAGCATTTCAATATGCCTCCTAATGCTTGTATCCAACAGGATTATTCTATACAAGCCCATATAAAAGGGCAATTCCACCTACCTTTTAGAAAACCCAGATAAAACCATCTTTGTATTCCCTTGTTATAAGGACTATTAAGTATGAAAATTACTTGCAAAATCTAGTCAATTCCTTTTAAGTTTTCTTAAAAGAGTTACATCACCAATAAAATTAAAATATAAAATTAATAAAACCTAACTTTAAAATATTTATAAATTATTTATTAGTCCAACCTAGGTTCATTCTCAGTTAATTATAAAGTAATTATATAGAAGCTATGCAGTTATTTATGAAATTGATACACAGATTGAGAAGAGGATTAATAATTCACAGTAAATTTATATCATCTGACTTACAAGAACTGAGTCATATTTCATTCACATGAGCTGTATTCATGATAGCATATAGCACCTTTCATATGGTAACCATTTGGTCCTGTGTATGCTTAAGATAAAAAACACAGTCCTTAGTTATAGTGATGATCCTTTTATATGTTAACAAGTGGTAAATTAGAACACCAAAATATGGCTATTAAAAAATTTGAACTGTCCTCAATGTTTGGCCAATACTACATAAAAAAATGACTCATCAGCCAAAGTAAAGAAAAAAACATAAGTAGCATTATGTTCTTACTATTAATTATCATGTAATGGGATAACTTGTAACTAATGTTGATGATGTATTTCTCATATTTGTCATGCTTTATATTTTTCAGAGGGAACAGCATGAGCCTACTATGTAGCCTATACTAGCCTTGAATTGTGACTTTTCCAGCTTCAGCATCCTTACTGCTGAAATTACAGGCCAGCACCTTCACATCTGGGTTCATAGTTTATTGTTTCATTTTACTAGTTCTTATGCAGTCCCAGTTAATTTGACATTGGGCAAGGTGTGATGCCACACATCTGCAACTCTACCGCTGGAATCAGAGGCAGAAGGACTACACCTCATTGGCCAGCTAGTCTAGCCTAAACAACTGAGCGGTTCAGTGAGAGATTCAATCTCAAAGCAGTTAAGGTGGAGAGCAATAAAGGAAGATACCCAAGTTCAGCTTCTCATGTGTACACACACACACACACACACACACACGCACACACACATATGCACAGTTGAGCACACACACAGAGAGAGAGAGAGAGGGAGAAAACGCTCTAGATAAGGGTAACTATACCTAACTCTATTCTTAAAGATGAAATACTTAACATGTGCCCAGTATATAAGTGTGTGCATATCATTGTGTATATATGTGCAAATCGCTGTGCAATAAACCTAATATAATAATTCTAGTTGATGCAATAAGAGGAAGAAAAGAAGGGAAGGAAGGAAAGTAAAGGGACATAGCCCACTATGCTGCCATCAACTTCACAGAGCATATTTTGTTTCTCAATCTCTTCTGGTTCCCTTTGAGCACCATGCTCTAGGCAGACTAATATCCTGCTCCTGCTAACATGCTAGGTTCACCCTCATCTGTCTTTACTGTGGTCCTTTTCCCTACATGGAGATCTCCTCATCCATAAGCATCCAGAGCTAATTTCAACTAGTATCAAGGCCTCTTTCTAGTTTCCTCTCCTTAGAAGTGTTTCTATCTGACTTTCCAAAAATTATACCCCTCTTCACTTTATAGCCCTCATTATATCACTGTACTTTGATATATATTATTTGGTTCTGTTTTGTTTTTTCTTCAGTGTTGTCTGAATCTCTACAGGAATATAAATACTTCAAAGCTAGGGATAACACTGATCTTCTAAACTAATTAACAAACCTTGTGTTAAATGAACAAGTGAGTAAATGAATCAAGATAATAGGTAAATTTTAGGCAGTAAAGATCAAAAAAGATAATCAATGTTGAGTTAATAGAATAACTCCACAAGGTTAAAATATTAAAACTTTTTAAAAATGTATTAGAATTTATTGATGTTTTGTCTAGAGATAAAGCCAAAAAGATGCTATCTGAATTTTTAAAATTATGCTTGTTTTATTGTTAAAAATTTTGTGGGGGAGGAAGTAGAAGAAGTATCTTTGGATGGTTGGTTGGTTGGTTGATATAGGTTTGGTTGATTGGTTGGTTGGCTGGTTTGATTAGTTGATTTGATTGGTTGGGTTGGTTGGTTGGTTGGTTGGTTGGTTGGTTGGTTGGTTGGTTGGCTTGGTTGGTTTGGTTGATTTATTAGTTGCTTGAGTTGGTTGACTGATTGTTTGGTTGGCTGGTTGGTTTGGCTGGTAAGTTGGTTGGTTGGTTGATTGGTTAACTGGTTACTTTGGTTGGTTTGGTTTATAGGTTTGGTTGGTTGGTTAGTTGGTTTCCATATATGTAATGCATTAAAATATGATGGCTTGATTACAGTTTTATTTATAAATATTGGAGAATGGAATTATATCATTTACAGAAACATGGATGGAACTAGAGATCATTGTGATAAGTCAAATTAGCCATACTCAGAAATAACACAGATTTTATCTCATATTTCTCATATCTATATGTAGATATTATATATATTATGTGTATATATATTATGTATATATCCATATAACATACTTTCAGGAAGAAAGATAACTATTTGGTAAATGAAAGGGAGAGTAAAGAAAAAAGAGGGCAATTATGGAGTAAATGCAAAATACATTGTATACACATGTGAAATGTCATAATGAAACCCATCATTTTACACAATTCATACACACTAACAGTAAAACGCTGAACCAGAAGTAAAGTCTGTAATTATTGCAGCAACATGATAAATGATCTGAATTAATGTCAAAATGTTTTCTGTGACAGAATTTACAACATCTGGTGAATTGCAGGTTGAGGAAAATGAGATGAAAAGAAAATACTCTTGATTTGAGAGTATATTTAACAAAACACTTAAATAAGAAGAAAAAACACTTGAAGAAATAAAAATACTTTTATTTTAAATAGAATGCATGTGAGATGGTTTCTAGAGAGTCACCAGGATATCTATAAAATACCGAGGACATGTCTAAGTAGACAATGAAAACTAGACGTGAACAACTGTATTATCCTTATATTAATTTGTAATAAATTATAATGAAGTTGACTGCTGAAAGAATCTAGTATGTATCTCACCATCTCTGTGGGTCAGGAGTCCAGCCATCAGAACTTAGAGAAAACATCAAAAACGAAGGTGGTTGATCAGAAATATCACCCAACAGACAATGCTTAAAGGTTACCTAAAGGATAGGTAAATAGAAATATTGCTGATGAGACCCAGATTAGGTAAAGATAAAGGGAGGGGCTTAAAACACTTGAGAAAATTAGTTATTTCCTGGCAATAGTGTTTCAGTACCCAGAACATAAGACCTGAGAAGATCAGATGATGTGAGTCCTGAACAACAATGAGAAGTATTAAAAACAAAGTCTAAACCATAAGGAGGAGGAACCAGAAAAGGGCATCTCTGTTCTATTCAAAAGTTGAAATAGTAAGCTGTGGACAAGGAAAATGGGTGTCAGGAAATGAAATGAAACACTGGGAAGACTAACCACCTCATCTGCTCACACGGAGAGAATGGAGTGTGGGAGCACCGTCTCCCACACCAACCCTTCCAGACCTACAAACTGTGTGGCTTTCCTACTGCTCTGCTCTCCATCCTTGAGGAACTGGTCACATGGATAATGAGAAGGCTGCACAATCCCACATGAGAAGAGAACATAGCCCACACAGCAGCCTCAGGGAGCCATAGCGAGCCCAGGACTCAGAAGACGGTGTGCAGAGTTAGGGTGGTTAGAGCCCCGAAGTCTGGTTTTGTGTTGCGCCTTAGTCAGTTAAACTAGCCTTCCAAAAATACCATGAGTGTGGCCAAAGCAGCAGCAAACTATGTCTTAACAGTTCTGAAGTCTGAATACCAGATACCTCAGTGTAGATACAACAAGTTTCTCCTACAGGGTTCCATTCTGGTCTGTAAGTGACCTATTTCTCACAATGTTTCAAAGAGAGGAGAGACAGAGGGGCATTCTCCTAACTATTCTTATGAGGACACTAATCTCCTCATGAGGACTCCACCTCCAATCACATCACACTGGAGTTTAAGATTACAACGTGTGAGTTTTAAGGACACACACACACACATTCCCAAAACTGGAACTTTGAGAGGCATTGGAGCCACAGCAGAAGCAAAGGAGTTGCTTACGCGTGTAGATACTGCTTAAGGCTAAAGTACACCACAAAAGATGGCTTGCTATCTGCTCCCCAGGCTTCCATAAGTGACTTGCTCAGGCTGCAGAAAAGCACACCAGCAGTCCTAGGACAGTGATCTTATAGGGGAACAGGGTGTTCAAACAAGAACAAAATTCCTCTGAAAGTAAAGGACTAAACAAACAACAAAAAAGCTCCTTTCAAGTTGAATGTATCTATCATTAACCCAAAAAAAGGAAAGATGGAAAAAATTTATTGTAGAGAGCCCATTGCTGCAGTCATATCACTAGCTCAAGTACAAATGAGATGAGATTAAATAATGGGATTTAGGTGAATGATTTAAGAAATCTGTTTCTCTGCTAAGAAATATGTTTCACTTCATTTCAAACTAATGATCCAAAGGATTGTTAGTAAGAAAGAAATTATTTTCTAAAAAATAATCAAAAGCATGCAGTTGATTAAATAAAAACATACTGGAAAACAAACTTATTATACTGAGCTTTTGAATTTGCTGTAAAAATATGTCTATTGGGAAAACAGCTACACTGTTAATTAATCCCTAGTGAGCTTTAAACTGAAGTAATTTCTAAACAGATTCCATTTTTAGAAAGGTATTACACATCCTCTTGAATAAAATATATCTGTCTGCTTATCATTTCTTCTAAGTGTTATTAAAAAACAGTGCTTTGTCTTATATACCATCCCACTAAAATAGGGATTAGGTACCAAGCAACAGTAGACCCCACAGGAACAAGCTGGCTCTACAAACTGATGAGTGAATAACCAATGTGTGGCTCTCCTTTCCTATGCAATGGATAAAGTAAATGTTCCTTTCCGCTAATCACAGAGCTGCTCTAAATCGATCAGTAGAATTCACTGTTTAACGATCACGCCACCATAAAATGATAATGATCCATGCAGAGGAGCTATTGAACCAAATGCTACACTGACATACTGGACATGTGCTCCTGTTGTAGGATATTTGTACACTGTGTGAAGACATATTTCTGTGATTGGTGCAATACGAAGCAAAATGGCCAGTAGCTAGGCAGGAGGTAAAGGTGGAATTTCCGGAAAGAGAAAGGAAGAAGAGGTGTATCTAGGCACCCGGGAGATGCCAGGAGACAAAGATGAAGCAGGAGGTCCAAAATGGAAGAGAAGTAATGCTGCATAATAGAATGGAGATTGATATAAGTGGATTAATTTAAGTTATAAGAGCTAGTTAGGAACAAGCATAAACTATAGGCTACACTTTCATAATTAATTAGAAGTCTCCATGCCATAATTTAGGAGCTGGCTGGAGGGACTGAGAAAAACTAATTACAGAGGAGTGGTTAAATAAATTAACCAGAACTGAGTAAAAGGCTTTAGTAAAGTGATTTCCTAGAATAACTACTAAAATTTTCTTTAAAAAGTCCTGTGCCCTGAGGATGAACTAGGTCCACTCTATTAGTCTGAATATGTCAATTTTGCAATAATACCCTTGGATACTGTGAGAGTTTGTCCTCAGGGAGAAACTCCAGGTTAGTTCTAGCTTGATTCTCCAATTCTCATGTCTAAGGTATGTGGCATCTTCAGCAATAGGGCCTTAATTTCAAGATCTGGGAGGAAATCAAGGGCAACACCAAGAGCATATATTATTTTGGGAGTCTCTTCAACTCCCCTGACAAACAACTGTAGTGAGGTTTCCCCATGCTTGGCACTGGCATAAGGTCTGCTTGGATCCAACACAACGCAAACACCAACCAAGTCAATGCAGAAAACTAAAGCTTATTGTAAACAAGCCGCTACTGATTGATCAGAGCCACAGCACAAACTCAGAAGCCGAACTGTGACCAAGAGCAAGCCAGAATAGTACAGAGCTTTTAAGCATGAAAACTACAAACATGTGTACCAAGTTACAGCTCATTTTTCACCAGTTATGATTCAGGGATTAGGGACTTTCCTAGGAACATTTCTCTGTGGTATACATATCTTTTTCTCATTGGTTGGTTTACTCAAGTGTGGCGAGGAGGCTTGTCCACCATTTGTGTCTTAAGTCTTAACTTGTTGATGCTGATCTGTATATTTGTTGCTTTTATTGGTTAATGAATAAAGCTGCTTTGGCCTATGGCAGGGCAGAATACAGCCAGGCTGGAAGGAATAGAGAGAGAGAGTAGGTGGAGTCAGAGAGACACCATGTAGCAGCTCAAGAAGCAAGAGGTAACAAACCATGAGCCTCATGGTAAAATACAAAATAAAAAAGTGGGTTAATTTAGATGTAAGAGTTAGCCAATAAGAAGCCAGAAATAATAGGTCAAACAGTGTCAGAATTAAAATAGTTTTGTGTGATTATTCAGGTTTGGGTGGCCAGGAAATGAACTAGTAGTCTCCGTCTATAGCTTGCCAACCAGGAAGTCAGTGATATCAGTTACCCACGGAAGTCTGGAAAGGTCTTGGGAAATTAAGTTTTATTTGACACTTATTCAAAATGGAAGTCCTATCCAAAATGGCTTCAGTTTGCTTCCTTCTTACAGCACAGGGTTTTTGTTAAGTAATCTATGGCTCTTTGGTGGAGCATTATCACCCCAGGTGACAAAAATTTAGAATTATATAGATATAGTCTTATAATAAATATTGTAGCTTTAAGTAAACATAAAATAATGTTTCCCTATGGGTTTTTCAAACATCTTTAGTTTTATTATCCCTCTTCCCTCCTTCAGATGTTATATAAAGGTGCTATGCTACTAAGGGAGAAAAAGAATTGATACCCAGCTGTGAAGTCTGTGAACCACAACAATGATCAGCCTGGCAAGACATCCCAAAAGATGTAACAGTGGCATTGTGCATCTTGGGAGCAACTAACAGTTTCTTACATGGATTTAAGGCCCAGTGAATTCATGCCTGGTACTGTAAACCTGGCCAACTACCAGTATCTGGTAAGATAGTGAACTTTAGAGAAGGCCCTTCTATTGCCATTTTCCTACACAAGAATAATGTCTAGCTGCATCTGTGTGGTAGCAATACATATCCCTGGGATGCGCAGCCTTAACTTACACATCTGCAATACGAACCCTTATATAAGGTTTAGGGAACATCATGGAAGGCAGAGCAAAAAGACTATGAGAGCCAGAGGACCAGGATGTCTGTTGTGAGAGAGTGTCTTCTATATAGGATAGGTGGATGCAAGAAATCTCAACAATACAGTTGACTAAACCTGTACAAATGACAACACTGACTGGCATACCAATGTGCTGGGGAAATCCCATAAGACCTTTCCACTAGATGTAGTAGACAGAAGAGCTACAGGCTGCTAAATAGAGATAATTGGACTTCTCCAGGAACAAGTGACCTGAAATTGTCCAATCCCAAGATCAGCCCTAAACATATATACATACAAGCAATACTAAATGAACCCAGCAAGATATATTTCCAGAAGATGCTAACATATGTCAAGCTGGCAAAACCTCACCAGCACAGCCCCCGTAGTTCTGGGATATCAGAAAGGAAAGGTAGTCATTCAGGGCTTCTTTCCGATGAGACCTTATATTCCATATACAAAACAGTGGAGTTGCCATTTCTGGAGGATGAGACAGTGGATTTCAAACCTTACAACATATTTATCAGAAATCTATGGAAGACAATAAATTGTAATTTGCTTGGCTACATTTCCACAAGCTTCTGATCTGGGTGAGCCCTCTGAATTTGCAATACTAACACATTTCCTAGTAATGCTGATATTACTGGTATGGAGTTTACCCTTTGAGAAGCACTGTGCTAAGCCTTCAAACGGGAAAAAAATGAGTAAACAAGCAAGCAAATAGGAAAGGTCATTATAAGTTTCCACCAGGTGTCTATTTGCCTTATATTTGCAAAACTAAAAGCCACTTAAGGAATTCTTGGTACGAAAATGCAAATCAGCATCTCCACATTGTATTTAAAATTGACTTTGCAAAAGAAGGAAAACACTTGTGTCAGGTGAAGAAAGAAACTTCACCTTCCAGAGACATTGAAACACCTGAGAGAAGATGCTGTGACGTTCATGAGCTAAGGTTCGGGGGAGAAGAAAGTAGTTAACAATTCAGTTTTTGAGTGTGACTTCTTTGGAGTGGTGTTTTGATGGAGGAGTGCTGAGAGCAAAGGACTGTGCAGCCAGCGTCTCTGTGGTACCTAATAAAGGAGGTTGTTGAAGAGTGGAGCACTCAGAGTAGGAAGCAGGGTAGGATGGTGAGATGAAAATAGTCAATGCTATGTTCACAAGGCACAAAAAGCAGAATACAGTGTGAAGAGAAAGCCTTGGACTTTCAGAAGATAAAACAAGGTAGTTTTAGAATTGGCAGCATTTTAATGATGATGTTTAAAAAACGTATTTGCCCATTCTCTTCAGTTAGAAATCAATTTAACACCTCAAAAAGAACTGTGCAAATATAACAAGAAAATAAGAATTTTTTAAAAATTGCCTTCTGCTTTCTACTTCATTTTATCAAGAGTCACAATACGAACCTGAAAAACTATTGGCCTGCATTGACCCATTCATTTGATTAAGCAGGGTACTGACCAGGTACACAACCAGAACAAACCCGTAGATTACAAGAAGGACATCTGGTTCCTCGTTAGCTCACTAAAGAGATGGAAATATAGCTTGTAAGTATACTAGCTTGACAAGAAATTCCCTTGGCTTTGTTTGAATAAAGCTGTTGCCTAAATTTAAAATCTCTGCTTCCTAGGTGCTTGTCACCAACACCTGGGAGGCCTGGTCCTTTTGAAGAACCTAGCAAGAAAATTGGGAGAGTAGAAGGCTGACATATAAAAGCCTTGGGGAAAAAAATAGGTGCAGCTTTTAGCTGTGAAGCTGGTGGTCTTATCACTGAGATTTTTTTTCTATGTCCAAAATCTATACATTACACTCACCTTGGTGAGAATATAAACAAAATTCTGTAAAATCCACCTGTGTAAATACTAGTTTATGTCTTCCTTGACTCAGACAAAGCAGCTCAGTGTCTGAATAAATCAGAGCCCTCAGTATCATCGCCTCTGCCACCTGACTCTACTCCCTGCCTCCACCTGCTCTTACCAAGAGGTTCATGTTAGTGATTCCATTCCAGTTCACCCCTCTCTCCCTCTCTCTCTCTCTCTCTCCTTTCTCTCTCTCCCTCTTTCCAAAAAAGCAGAACTCAGTCATAAGAGAGAGAATCATGTTCTCTGGACTGTGTACAGAGAAGTCTTGACATCAGATTAGAAGAATTTCCAATACAGCAAATGGGAGCTAAGAGTTTCTCCTTGAAAGAACGTGATTTCAGCCACTAACCACAGTAATTCATTTCATACATGTTTTTGATTACCAGATTCATCCTACTCAACATAGACCTCCTAAGTAAACGCCCTGCTTTATCCTGATGCCTTTCGGAGCACTCAGTGCAATTCTCAGTTGAATATGGTGAACCAGTAAGACTGAGGGTTATTAAGGTTCAGGCTTGGGGCTGTTACATAATCGTTGTCCTTCTAGAGTCCAGGTTCTTCTCACAGAAACAGCAAGGAATAGCCAACCTTCACTGAGGAACCAATAAATAGTCCCAGATTCTGTAAAGCATCCAAGGGACCCCTCCCTGAGTGGCTCTTCTCAGTAAAGATCTGGGCTACAACAGTGTTAACGTGTCTCTGCCCCATCTGCTTCAGGTCTGCACTTCTGTTTAAAATAGATGGATTTGCATCAACTGCCTTGCTCCTGACAGATAAAAAAATAGCAAATATCTTTTTTGAAATTTTTGGATACTCAAGACCCACAACTCAGGGAATGATATAAAGAATCATCATAATATATTGAGAGTTTCCAGGACAAAATTGCTGAGGCTTGGTTCGTGTAAACACTTTTAAAGGAACAATGTAGACACCCTTCTGTCCTCTCATGCTGTAAGTTCTCAGAACCAAAACTGATAATAGTACAATGTTATGGGGAGCACAGAAGTCCTTGGGCTCACAGACAAGCACTAGGGAAATCAGGAATATTTAACACACGTTATTGTCTTTTCAAAAGAAGAGATGTGTAACCCATTTTCCACCTAGAAGGCTGGGTATGGATGTGGTTAATAGCTGATGATCTCTGGGCTCACCTGGACTCTGGTGTTTATCTCAGTCATCCTCCCTAACCCCTTTACTTGAGCATTGTTTCTCAGTCAATAGAACCTGCCTTTATGGGCAAAGGCATATGTACTTTACAAATAAGAACAGAAATGGTTTAATAACCTCGTGCCTTCTGCGCTATCTGAGACCACACCAGACCCTTAAGATGTCACACATAGTCAATCTATAGAACCCATCCTTTACACAAGAGATCACGTGTACTTTAAAAAAGAGTTTCAATGCAGTCATGTCTTAAGCTTTGCTGTACAAAGGGGATTCAGTAATTTCCAAATTGTGCTGCACATAAATATGCCTAAAGTAAACTGTCTGGCATGAGATTCTAGATGCTCGAACCAACCCTGGTTACTGAGTTATGGACTCAGTGGACTTCCCGAGGACTTTTACCCTGCTGGGCATGGTGGTCACAGAGACCCCCACGGTTATGTGTGTGAAGTCATTTGTAATGCACAAAGTAGTCAGATATAGGCCTCATCTGATTTCAATCTTTCCTGGGAAATTCCAACGTTTTGCTTCCACTTTTATAGATGATGAAAGTAAAGCATCATTAAGCAGTTGCACAAGGTCCTCCTGCAAGGTTAATGCTTCCACAACCTGAGCCACGTTACTCTGTAAGTCATGCCATTTTACTGAAGTCCTTTGCTGCTAGACTGTTCTGGTTTTGCTTTATTCTATCCTTGTGTCTGGAAAAAAGAAATAATATTGCTAATGAGGTACTTTCCTGTATCAGGCTTGCCATGTGATGGCAATTTCCACCGTGAATCAGAGCAGTTGGAAAAATAACAAAGGAAGAATCACAAAGAGTATCTGCTGATGACAGCAAAGGCTGTGGAGGGGCTGGAATGGAAAATTCTGGAAACACGCCTAAGGCTTCTCTTAAAAGCTACGCAGCACTTTGTGCGTAGGCACCATAACAATTTTTCTTCAGTCATCAGTAGATGGCAATGATGTAGAGGGTAGGGCTGCACTAAGCAGTTTTAGGGGATGTAATGATAGAAAAGGGCCAGGGAGCTCGTTTGTGTTACCTCAATTTATATGCAACCTAGAAGCTTTATAGAATTGCATTGAATAAGAAAGGCTTAGCCTGAAAATAAGTATAAGCTACAACCTTCCAGAGTGCCCTTATATCTTCGTAGTCACAGCAGATCCCTCAATAACTACCAGGACTGATTCATGCCATTCTGCCCTAAAAAGGCTGCAGTCTAACGTTTTTCTTCTATTGCTGCAGGGAGCACCAATGTAACTATATGACTTTGCTTCAATTACATTCTTTCAATTATAATCTAATCTTATGTGCTTCGTGCCAGTTCCCCTAAGTATAAGCTTTAACCTGACATTTCAGAAAACAGAATTTCAAAAATCAAATCAGCCTCTTAGATTTCTTTCCTTAAAAAAAAAAAAAAACTCTCAAGCTGTGCCAATATAAGGTTTTCAGACTCATTTATTCTATCAAAATTTTAGTGATAAATTAAGAGAAAAAAATCCCTGAAGTCACTCTGAAATGACTGTAGAATTTTAATTTGAACTGAATGTTGGGTAATATTAGCTGCTGGTGTCAAATTTTAGATAGATTGTGATGTTATTTTTATAGAAAATATTTTTGTCATTCTCCAATTGTTTGTATTTATTAACTTCTTTTAGATTTAGAACAAAAGTGCCAGAAGTGAAAATAATTTTCTTCAACTTAATCACACTTGTGTTCTTAATCACTCTACAAAAGATTTCAAACACAGGATCTTCATATGAGTCTATCGCCAATGTCATGCCAACCCATTGCCACTTAATTCAAGAATCAAAGTACAATTCTAATTTCAGCAGTTTTTTGCTTTTTGCTTAATATTCTTTTCTAGATAAAATATATTTACATCATATTCTACCTTCCCTCTCTCCAATGCCTTCCATGTACCCCCACCTCCATCTCTCCCTTTCAAAATCAAGGCCTCTTTTTCTTCTTTCACTGTTACACAAACACACAGAGTATGTATGTGTATGTGTGTGTATATATACATATATATGTGTTTATATATATATATATATATACCTATATATATACCCAACTCTATAAATACAACCTGCTGATTCCATTTAGAGTTACTTCTGTGTCTATGATTTCAGGGCTATTCAGTTGGTGCTGGATAATCAACCAGGGGTCTCTTTCCTGTGGAAGATTATTAGAGAAATATTTAAATAATCATTTTTATGTGTATGATTGTAGCCTACAAAAGTTTTTGTGTACCATGTAAGTATAGGTGGTGTCCACAGAGGTCAGAAAGCATTGGACTCCCTGGAGCTGGAGTTACTGATGGCTGTGAGCTACCTGTCATAGATGCTGGAAACTGAGCTAAGGTCCTCGGCAAGAACAGCAAGAACGCTCAACCACTGAGCTATCTCTCTAGTCCCAAGAGAATACTTTTATTTTTAAGAAGCACTTATCATATTATTTATGTGTTACAATATGTGCAATTGTTTGTTAATGGATCTAGCCAAAAGTACCTATTCTAGGGCTGGTGGGGATGGCTCAGTGGGTAAAATTTCCTGCCACCAAGCCTTGCGACCTGACTTTGGTCTGCAAGATCCACTTGATGGAAGAAGAGAACTGATTCCATCAAGTTTCTTTTGACTTCCATGTGTTATTTCACTTTCCCCATCTAAATTATAGAAATGGTAAATAAGGTTTATAATCACATGACTAAGACTCAGTATTAGATCATTGTGAATGCACAATTCCACTTCTGGTATGGATTGAGAAGAATCTTTTTAAGATTAATTTTACAGAGTAAAAGGATGGCTCTCATTTAATAGCATGTACCCCTCTCTCAAAGAATCAGAATGTGGTTCACAGATTCCCACATCAGGCAGTTTTTAACCACCTGTGACTCCACCTCCAAATCTGACACCCTCTTTGGCCCCCTTGGATAACAGCACTGAGATGTACATGCATACATACATACACAAATAAAAATAAATTTTTACATTATTATTGAAAATGTAGGATTTCTTTTATTTTTTGTTATGTGTACCTGTGAGATGTGGGGCATAGGCACATGGGAACACAGGTTCCGATGGAGTCTAGGAGAGGGCTATCAGACCCCCTGGAGCTGAAGTTACAGGAGGTTTTGAATGGGGAACATAGCTGCCCCAAAACAGCCTCGGGTTCTTTGTAAGAACAGGACACACACTTAACAGCTGGGCCATCTCTCCAGCCCCAAGAGAAATTTTAGAAATCAAGGCAACTTTATCATGAAAGAGCATAGTCCTTGGTAAGCATACTAGACCAAATCCTTGGGGAAAACCAGAGCATCTGCTAGGCTTTTTCCAATTGGGGTTCCAGAGATATCAATTAGAGATGAAAATTGCTACAGTTATGCCTATATCCTGTGGCTAACTGCTCAGCACCTACCCTTCTCCTGGAGTCCTTAGTCACACCTCAGAAAGAGAGCACAGAAATGTCCTCATATCAGAGAAGGAACTAGAGTTCTCTAGCTACCCCGCAACAATATAAGGTAGGTAGTACAAACTCTCCAGACTATTGTTTGTTTCTTAAATCAAGAAGCTTGTTCAATGTTCCTCACAAACTGTTTTCATTGCACACATATGAACAAATATTGCCCCAGGGATCCTGGAAACATAGCCCAAAGATGCCACCTACAACTTGAAATGTTAGTATAATCTTACAAAAATTACACCCAAATTTTCATTTGAATTATTATACTAATAACCACTTTAATGTAAAAGTGATTTGAACCACCTATAACTTAAATTACTCTTATTTTTCATTAATCCTTAATTGAAACCAATACTCTCAAGGATAGTGTCTCACTTATTTCTGACTTTGTATCCCTAAACCTGTCTATTTGCATCACAGCACACTTCAGTTGGAGAAGTATGCACAACAATCTGAACATCAATTTGAAGTTTCCTGGGTAAGGATCACTCTCCTGAGAACAGTATCCAGACCTCTGAAACTCCCCAGGTGGGGGACTGCCAATTCCAACTATTAAATGCTTTTCATGGTTCATATTTTTCAGTCCTTGATAATTAGGTGTAATGTATATTAATGAGTTGTAGTTGGAAGCAAAAAAAAGAACGTACCTTCTTCAGTAAACTAAGAATCCAAGGGAAATATAATGTGTCTCTTGTCTTGGGTCATGTTCACCCGAATAGTGACCGCTATTAAACAAGAAGCTCAATACCGTCTTGCCACAACATAAAAAAATGGGGTTTGGGTCATGTGCCAGTCAGATAACATGGAAAGGAAACTGGAAATTGGAAATCAGAACCAGAACTTTGACTACATAAGGGAAATAGGTTCTCGTGGTGGGGAAAGGTACTATTATCTGACTGCAGGAGAAAGGATGGTTCTGGCTTTGTGGAAACGGGCCACACAGCTCCTCTCCAGCATTCTCATCCTCACTAGTCATTTCCTTCTTCGAGGTTCCTCTCTACTAGCTAGTTATACACCTTATAAACTCTTCCTAAGTTAATAGTAAAAGGGGAACTTCACCTGTGCACAAGGTGTGTGTCTTTCTTGATCTCAGTGCCTTAAACATAATGAATTCTTCCTAGATATTGGTTGGTTCAAGATTAAATAATAACTACTTTTCCTTTAGATATTAACGGTGACTCCTAATAATATAAGTAGTAATACTTTCACAGTTCTCTCTCGCACCCTCTGTTTCTCTTGCTCGCTTGCTCTCTCTTTCCCTACTCCTTTTTCTCAGTATCTTCATTTCTTGCTTGTTGTAGTTCCTCAAGGGAAGTCTACTTATCATGACATAATTCTTTAAAATTTTTTCTACAATGGTTTCTCTTCCAATAGAAAACAAATCAGACCTACCTTTCTATTCCCAGATTCATTTATGTTTGGCTGAAGGAGTCACTCAACTGTAAAACTTAATAACACACTATTCTCAGCAGCTGTGGACCCTGCTGATGTGTTCTTCATTCATATTAATATCTTTTTAGTGGAAGTGTTTGAAAACATAGCAATACCTGCTGGATTTGGGTTATATATAATATATATAATTCAGCTGGCTAAATTACAAATAAATTGGAAGGACGTGTGGATAAAATACATGTCTCATTCATTAGGCCCTTTTCTCACAACATATACACAATTTTAAAAAGAAAAGGAGATGAGACAATATGACGTATGCAATGAAAGCCAAGTACTCTTAAATAAAGTATGGCTGTTTGATTGTTTTCCACAAGTCATGGCCAGCACAAGTTGGAAAACATTCACCAGTTTCTGCCTCTGTCTAGCATGCAAGACAGATGGAAATCTTAGACATGAAAGTTATTAGTCATGATATAGGTCATTTGGAAAATTATTTTCTGGGGCAGACATGAATCAGTCAGAGTTCAGAACAAATTCAGAAAATGGAGTGATGTCATTGGTTAAACCAGCTGAGACAGGTGGGCTAGAAACTAATTCCCACACTGTCTTCATGTCTGTCAGACAGAATTAATGTTGGACTCCAAACAAAATATGTCTTGTGTGATGCTAGAAAACAAATTGCTTTGCATGGTCATTGTGTGTGAACACCACACACTTTATTAACCACAAACTGAGACAGTCACTGGGGAAATTAATTTGAATTTGATAAGCCCCCAAGAAATGATCAGATTTTTACATTTTAACTTAGTTGCCATCATACTTCATAGGTGTAAATATGCTTACTTGCCTTTATAAGATCAATTTGTTACATTGATGGTGACAAAAAATACAGACCTATGGGCAAAATTTGTCTCTGCAGGGCCAAAATGAACATATAAACATTGTGTTTTAATGACTCAGTATTCAAGCATAAAGTGGTTTATATCTATGGTATCATTTAATTATCAAAATATGAGAGATAGAGCAGCATTTTTATAACCTTGAAGATGTGAAAGAGCCACATTCAATGAGATAAATGTGTTGCCCAAGGCCACCTATGTAAGTAGGCAGTTAGAATTGAATTCAAACCCATGTGCTCTAATGCAGTATCTGTACTATTTTGCTTTGATTTGATCTTGGGGTTGAGTCTTATTTTCTATAGTTGGGGTATTAAAAATTGTCTAATATACCTAAGTCTGGACCCAAACTCATTAGGTTGGTAGAGGTTGGCTTTGAACTCTTGATCCTCCTATCTCCACCTAATAAGTGCTGATACTACACTTGAATTATTTATCACAATAAATATCCTGCTACATTAGTCTGCGTCTGTCTATAGAGACAGATTTTGCCTGTATGAAAGAGCAGGTTTTCCTTTTAACTAAAGACTTATTGAAAGGTTAACTTTAACAAAAGCAATGCTGTCCAGCTGTATTTTGATGACAAGATCAAAGACTGAATGAGTATACATCTGCCCAGACAACTAGAACTTTCAGAATCGTTTTAGTTAGTGTGTCAAGTTGCATTATAACACACTAGGTTCCAGTAAGCCATCTTCACTCCTTACTTATTAATGTGATGGACACCATATGACATACAGCCTGAAAATGTCACAAAAGAGGTGAGACTAAGGAGTTTAACAAAAATAGGTTGGAGAAAATACAAAGAGGAAAACACGAAGTTTTGACTTTCAATTTTTGTAAATTTTATAAGGAAATGCTCTTATGTGTTAATTATATCTCTACCATGAAATTTCTTTAGTATCTCCATATAAATTGCCAAGATTACATCATTTAGCAAAAAGTTTGCTGTTCCTCAATTTTAGTAATGTGATTGTATTCTTCTTGTGAATTAGCACCAATTTTATGAAAGTCATGGTAATAATGAATAACAAAAATAAATGTTTGACTCCCATTAAGAAAGGTTACGGATTTTGTAGGACATTGATTTCTAGTTGTGTGAACTTGAAGGTATAGCTTAACTTTGACTTTCCCATCTCAAACAACAGCACTTAATTTTACATAGAGAAAAATGATACTAAGCAAGCAAAATGCACAGCCTGGTACCATGTACATAAATAGAGGTCAATCATTGTAGCTGCTATTAAATGCAATAATGTTTTTTATTTCAGTTCCACATGTGATATTGCACTATGTGCAATCTTACCAGGCATAAGTGGATAATCAAGGATACACAAATTAAAACGCAGCAGAGGACCTGCCGAAGAAGTTCTGGGTTAGTTGTTCTGTGAATAGAGACGTTTACTTTTGTTTTTCTCAAACAGTTCCCATCCTGGAATCAAGAAAGACCTTAAATCTCCAAAATAGTTTCTACAAAATATCCAGGATATAGCCATACATTATTTACAATTCTTTTGTTAAAAAAAGAAAATCTCAATTTGCACAAGAAAAGCCTGTTTACTTCTTGTGCAGAAAGAGTAATTACTTGACATTAATACAGTTATTTTATTTTTAAGATAAGCAAAAAATTCATAGATTTCTACACGAGGTTTCAATTATGCTTACTCTATTATTAAAATATTGGAAAAATGAAGAGAGGGGACCTATAGAAATAAATGAAAAACTGGAAGGATACTACAAACAAACTCTATCCTGCAATCCTAGCCTTTGGGTGATAATGGCGGGAGGACCTTAAGTTTGAGACCAGCCTCCTGGAATACAAAGGAAGGGCAGTGAAAGCAGCTCAGTGGGGCAGCCCTTACATCACATGCACAACGTCCTGTCTTCCCTCCCTAGCACCACACAAACAAAATAATTGTGTGGGCTTTAGTAGCAGGATGGAGCTGACAAAGGAAAATCAAATAATTTGAAAAACCAGTAAGAGAAACTATGTAATCTTCTAAACATAAACATTTTTGTATGTTTAAATAGTTAAATGAGCAAAAACTCAGGAATCTGTTGAGAAATGGCAAAGATAAAGAAGTAAATAATAAAGAGGATAATCAAAAACAAATAACAAAAAGGATGTTCTAATTCCAAACATGTTAATAATTGCAGAAAAAGGAAAAGCAAGCAAGCATATTTGATCTTTGGTTTTAGGTCCATACATGCTACAGAACCTCAAGTACTGAAGATATGATAGAGGAAATAGACTCATCAGTCAAAGAATACATTAAATCTAACAAAAGCTTAATACAAAATATCCAGGAAATATGGGACACCATGAAAAGACCAAACCTAAGAATAATAGGTATAGAAAAAGGAGAAGTTCAACTCAAAAGCACATAAAATATATTTAATAAATCATAGAAGAAAATTTTCCCAACCTAAAGAAAGATATGCCTATGAAGATACAAGAAGTTTACAAAATACCAAATAGACTGGATCAAAAAAAAAAAAAAAAAAGACTCCTAAACAAACAGAGTAAAGCAAGAGCTGCAAAGGAAAAAGGCCAAGTAACATATAAAGGATGGACCTATCATAATTACACCTGATTTCTCATTGGAGACAGAAGGTCATGGTCAAGCATTATGAGACCACGGATGCCAGCCCAGACTACTATTCCCAGCAAAACGTTCAATGGCCATAGAAGGACAAAACAAGATATCCCATGACAAAACCAGATTTAACCAATACCTAGCCACAAACCCAGCCCTACACAAAGTACTAGAAGGAAAACTCCAACCAAAGGAACTTGGCTATATCAACAAAAACACAGGCAATTGATGATCTCACAGCAGCAAATCCAAAAGAAGGGAAAACACACAAGTTAACATCACCAACAACAAAAACTAAATTAACAGGACTAATCACTGGTCATTAATATCCCTTAATATAAATGGGCTTAACTAACCTATAAAAAGACAAAGGCTAACAGATAGGATAAAAGCAGAATCCATCCTTCTGCAACATACAAGAAACACACCTCAACCTCAAAGACAGACAACACCTCAAAGTAAAGGATTGGGGAAAAAATTTACAATCAGATGGACCTAAGAAACAAGCAGGTGTAGCTATCCTAATACCTAACTAAATAGACTTCAAACTAAAATCAATCAAAAGAGACAAAGAAGGATATTTTATATTAGCCACAGGAAAAATCCATCAAGAAGAAATCTTAATACTGAACATCTATGCCCAAAATACAAGGGCACCCTCATATATAAAAGAAACACTTCTAAAGCTTAAATCATAAATTAAACCCCACACACTAATAGTGGGAAACTTGAACACTCCACTCTCACCATTGGACAGGTCAGACAGACAAAAAATAAACAGAGATATAAGGGAACTAACAGATGTTATGACTCAAATGAACTTAACAGACATATATTAGAATATTCCACTCAAACATAAAAGAATATACCTTCTTCTCAGCACCTCATGGAACCTTCTCAAAAATTGAGCACATACTTGGTTACAAAACAAACCTCAACAGATACAAAAAAATTAGACTCCTATCAGATCACCATGGCTTAAAACTAGAATTCAACAGCAATACTAATTCCAGAAAGCCAACAAACACATGGAAATTAAACAATGCTCACCTGAATCATCAATGGGTCAAGGAAGAAATAAAGGAATAAATTAAAGACTTCATAAAAATCAATAAAAATGACCACACAACATACCCAAATTTATGGGAGGCAATGAAAGCAGTGTTAAGATGAAAATTAATAGCACTAAATGCCTATATAAAGAAGCTAGAAAAAAATCCCACACTAGTGAATTAACAGAACATTTGAAAACTTTAGAACAAAAACAAGTAAATTCACCCAAGAGAACTAGACCACAGGAAATAATCAAATTGAGGGCTGAAATCAACAAAATAGAAACAAAGAAAACAATACAAAGAATCAATGAGACAAAGAGTTGGCTATTTGAGAAAATCAACAAAACAGACAAACCTTTATCCAAACTAACCAAAGGGTAGAGAGATAATATCCAAATTAACAAAATCAGAAATGAAAAGTGGGACATAATAACAGACACAGAGGAAATCCAAGAATCATCAGGTAATATTTCAAAAACCTGTGCTCCACAAAACTGGAAAACTTAAAGAAAATAGGCAACTTTCTGGATAAATATCACTTACTAAAATTAAAACAAGACCAGATAAGCAAATTAAACAGACCTATAACTGCTGAAGAAATAGAAACAGTCATCAAAAGTCTTCCAACCAAAAAAATCCCAGGACCTAATGGTCTCAGCTCAGAATTCTACAAGACTTTCAAAGAAGAACGAATACCAATATTCCTCAAATTATTCCATACAACAGAAACAGAAGGAACATTGCCAAACTCTTTTCAAGAGGCTACAATTACCCTAATACCCAAACCACAGAAAGACATTACTAAGAAAGAGAATTACGGACCAATCTCACTCATGAACATTGATATAAAAATAGTAAATAAAATACTGGCAAATCAAATCCAAAAACACATCAGAACCATCATCCACCATGATCAAGTCAGCTTTGATGCAGGAATGGTTCAACATACGAAAATCTGTCAATGTAATCCACCATATAAATGAATTGAAAAATAAAAACCACATGCTCATCTCATTAGATGCTGGAAAAGCTTTCGAAAAAATACAACATCCCTTCATGATAAAGGTCTTGGAGAGAGCAGGGATACAAGGAACATACCTAAACATAAAAAAGGCAATATGCAGCAAGCCAACAGCCAACATCAAACTAAATGGAGAGAAACTCCCAGCGATTCCACTGAAATCAGGAATAAGACAAGGTGTCCATTCTCTCCATATCTATTCAACATAGTTCTTGAGGTCCTAGCTAGAGCAATAAGACAACAAAAAGAGATCAAGAGGATACAAATTGCAAAAGAAGAAGTCAAATTCTCACTATTTGCTGATGATATGATAGTTTACATAAGCAACCCAAAAATTCTACCAAGGAACTTCTGTAACTCATAAACACTTTCAGTAATGTAGCAGGATACAAGATTAACTCAAAAAAATCAGTAGACCTCCTGTACTCAGATGATAAATGGGCTAAGAAAGAAATCAGAGAAACATCACCCTAAACAATAGCCAAATAGCATAAAATATCTCAGAGTAACTCTAACCAAACAAGTGGAAGACTTGTATGACAAGAGCTTTAAATCTTTGAAGAAAGAAATTGAAGAAGACTCCAGAAAGTGGAAAGATCTCCCATGCTTTGGGTAGGTAGAATTAACATAGTAAAAATGGCAATCTTACCGAAAGCAATCTACAGATTCAATGCAATGCCCATCAAAATCCCAGCAAAATTCTTCACAGACCTCAAAAAAATGGTACTCAACTTTATATGGAAAAGCAAAAACCCCAGGATAGCCAAGACAATCCTATACAATAAAAGAATTTCTGGTAGCATCACAATCCCTGACTTCAAACTCTACTACACAGCTACAGTACTGAAAACAGTCTGGTATTGGCATAAAAACAGACAGGAGGACCAATAG
This sequence comes from Ondatra zibethicus, assembly GCA_004026605.1. Lineage (NCBI taxonomy): Eukaryota > Metazoa > Chordata > Mammalia > Rodentia > Cricetidae > Ondatra > Ondatra zibethicus. The sequence continues at coordinate 24,469 of PVIU01007587.1, read as the reverse complement.
AACCGAATCAAAGACTTGGATATTAATCCACACACTTTCGAACACCTGATTTTTGACAAAGAAGCAAAAACTATCAAATGGAAAAAAGAAAGCATATTTAATAAATGGTACTGGCATAACTTGATATCAACATGTAGAAGAACGAAAATAGACCCATACCTGCTGGGCGGTGGTGGTGCATGCCTTTAATCCCAGCACTCAGGAGGCAGAGGCAGGCAGATCTCTGTGAGTTAGAGACCAGCCTGGTCTACAGAGCTTGTTCCAGGACAGGCTTCAAAGCCACAGAGAAACTCTGTCTCGAAAAACCAAAAAAAAAAAGAAAGAAAGAAAATAGACCTATCACCATGCACAAAACTCAAGTCCAAAAGGATCAAAGACCTCAACATAAAGCTAGCCACACTGAACATCATAGACAAGAAAGTGGGAAGTTGAACACCTTAGCACTTGAGACCACTTCCTAAATATAACAACAGTAGCAGAGACAATGAGAGAAACAATTAATAAATGGGACATCCTGAAACTGAAAAGCTTCTGTAAAGCAAAGGACATGGTCAACAAGACAAAACGGCAGCCTACAGAATGGAAAAAGATCTTCACCAACCCCACATCAGAAGAGTTCTGATCTCCAAAATATACAAAGAACTCAAGAAGTGGTTCACCTACTGAGACAATGTGCCTGAGTTAATGGGAGCTCACCAACTCTAACTGACTGGGAATGAACGAACATGGGATAAAACTATTCCCTCTGAATGTGGTTGAATATTGGGGCAGACTGAGGGGCCAATGACAATGGCACTGGGATTTGTCTCTACTGCATGTACTGGTTTTTTGGGATCCTATTCTCTTTGAATGTGTACCTTGCTCAACCTGGATGTAGTGGGAAGGGCCTTGGACTTTCCACAGGGCAAGGTGCCTTGCCTTCTCTTAAGATTGGAGGGGGTTGAGGAAGAGGATATGTGGAGGGAGTGGGAGGGGAGTGGGAGGACGAGAGAAAGTGCGAATTTGGATTGGTATTTTTAAAGTAATAAAATAATAATAATAATAAAATGTAAAAAAGAAAAAAGAAATAAATTGGTCATCAAAAGGTCAAATAATCCAACAAAAAATGGAGTACAGATCTAAACAGAGAACTCTCAACAGAGGAATCTAAAATGGCTGAAAGACACTTAAAGAAATGTTCAACATCCTTAGTCATCAGAGAAATGCAAATCAAAACAACTCTGAGATTCCATCTTACACCTGTAAGAATGGCCAAGATCAAAAATAATGATGACAACTTATGCTGGAGAGATTGTAGGGTAAAGAGAACACTTCTGCATTGCTGGTGGGAATGGAAGCTGGTACAGCCCCTTTGGATATCAGTGTGGTGATTTCTCACAAAATTAGGAAACAACCTTCCTCAAGACCCAGCAATACCACTTTTGGGTATATATCCAAAAGATGCTCAACCGTGCCACAAGGACATGTACTCAACTATGTTCATAGCAGCCTTGTTTGTCATAGCCAGAACCTGGAAACAACCCAAATGCTCCTTGACTAAAGAATGGATAAGGAAAATGTGGTACATTTACACAATGGAGTACTACACAGCAGAAAGATATAATGACATCTTGAATTTGCAGACAAATGGATGGAGCTAGAAAACATTATTTTGAGTGAGGTAACCCAGACACAGAAAGACAATTATCACATGTACTCACTCATAAGTGGTTTTTAAACATAAAGCAAAAAAAAGCAGCCTACAAACCACAATCCCAGAGAACCTAGACAACAATGAGGACTCTAAGAGAGATATACATGGATCTAATCTACAAGGGAAGTAGAGTTAGACAAGATCTCCTGAGTAAATTAGGAGCATGGAGACTTTGGGACAGGGTTGAGGGGGAGGGGAGAGACAGGGAGGGGAAAAGAGAAAAATATAGACCTCAATAAAAAAAAATAAAAGGAGAAAACTATGGAACAAAAAAGCTGGTTGTTTTAAGAGGCAATAAAAATGTTAAAAGTATATCAAGCCTGACAACGGAAGAGAAAGAGAGGACAGCAAAGACCAGCATTGGGCAGGAATGATACGATAAGTGAACATGCACCGTTAAAATCGCAGCAAGAGTTACTAGCAACAGCTCTATATATACTTACATGAGTTCAATAATCTGTACTAATTCCTTGAGAACAAAATAATATTTTGTAACATCCAAACATTATATAAGCAATATAACATGGTTTGCAATTATTAAAGATACAGAATCCATAATTTAAAACATTTTGCAAAGGTATTTGCAGGTTCAAGTAGTTTCCCTGGTGATTTTTAACAAAAATTTAAGAAGATAACACCAATCCTATAAAACGCCTTCCAGAAAAATAAAAGAGTAGGAAACACTTTGTAACTTGTATTAATATTCCATGAAGCCAGTATTAAAGCAATAGTGAAGTTGAAAAAATCAGACATAAATAGACCAATTACCACCATTATCCATGAATAAAAAGGCAAAACTCTCAGCAACAGAGTCACAAACCAAATCAGTCAATATATAAACAGTGAACCATAATGAAATGGATGGATTACTAACAGAATCTGAAGCTGAGAAGGTTCATATCTCAAAATGAGTGTGAATGTAATCTGCCACATAATAGTTGAGGAAAATGCATCATGAAATCATATTATACACAAATAAGCTTTTGACAAAATTCAAACTCTGTAGATGCTTGAAAATATTCGAGTAACTCAGAGATTAAGGTATTTTCAAGTTCATAAAAAGTTCCTACAAAATAAATGACAGCTAATGCCTTATATACATTGAAAACCTGAATAATTTCCCTAGTGTTGCCAACAGATGTAAGGATATCTACTCTCACAACTGCTATTCATCACACAGGAAGTACAATACCAGAGATATGATGCAATGAACATAAATTAGCAACATGCAAACTGGACATGGAAAATTAAAAGACCTCTTTTGCATGGAGTCTTCTAGTTTGGTTTCTGTTGCTGTGATGAACACTGACCAAAAGCAACTTAGAGAGAAAGGGGTTATTCAACATGTATGGCCCTGTCACAGTCTGTCACTGAGAAGAGTCAAGACATGAGCCCAAGTAGGAATAGAGGCAGAACCCAGAGAAGAAAGCTACATGTTGGCTTGCTCAGTCTGGATTTTTTGCAGCCCAGGACCTCCTGCTCAGGGGTGGCAACCCCCACAATGGGCTGGGTCCTCCTACATCAATCATTAATCAACAAAATGCCTATCCCCAGACTTGCATATGGACTACTGTAATGGAGGCATTTTCTCAATTGAAGTTCCCTCTTCCCAGATGATTCTATGTTGTGTCAAATTAACAAAAAAAAAAAACTTAACCATCTTAATGAGCAACATGATTGTTTATGTCAAAAAAATCCTGAGAAATCAATTTTAAAAACTTTTAGAACTAATTAGTGAGATGAGCAAGGTTACAAGATACAAAGAAAAAATAGGTCAACTATGTTTTTATAATAGCAGCTGAATGAAGAACAGCTAGACCACAAAATATAAAAATGACACTTCTTACAAAACTATTAAATGATTGGGTACAAATATAATAAATTGCTTGCATACCAAAAACTAAAATTAATTATATCTAAGGTGAGAGGAGTGAAATAAGAAGCCATATGGCCATTGTTCCATATAAAAACAGTGTAATTTTTTATATTATGAACACATCAAGTGGTTTGAGTGCCGAACAGCTGGAATGTTCACCCACTACCAATTGGAATGTGAGCGGCAAAGGAATTCTGAAAATCAGTTTGGTACCTATTTCAGAATGGTAAATATAATCACATGGTAAGTATATTTACCTTGTGACTCAACAGTTTCATTCTTGGGGCCTCACAAGTTTACAAAAGCCTTTGTTTCTGCCCAAAGGTTTCTGTATCTGGCAGGGTTTCTAGGGGAACAGAAGCAATAGAATTAGTATATCCAATACAAAGCAATTCTTAGCAGACTCTGAGTAGTTCAATAATAGCTGCCTGTAGAGCAGAGAGTTTGAAGACCCAGTGGCGGCTTGATCTTTGAAGCCAGATGCCTCAGCAGTTCCAGTCTACGGCTGAAGGTCTCGAAGAGGGATCACTGGTGTGCAGTCTAGCTTGGAAGGCTGAAGATGCTGGGCAGCACAGAGGTAGAACTGTTTAGGGAGAAGTGGAAGCAGATACAGAACACCTTTTCCCTGAAACTCCTCCTTGACCAAACACTGGGGGAGGTCACCCACTTTGAAGGTGACCATCTCCTGCTTACTTATTCCTCTCTGAAAACGCCCACAAAGACACACATGTCATCTGTATTGTTCCTAAATCCCATCCAGTTGACAGTTGATGTCAGCCACCGCACCCCCCCCCAAAACCCTTTAATAATAACTGATTCAACAAACCGGACTTTAAAAAAATAGACACAAACTCAATACCTGTAAGAATTTGAATCAGTCTCAAAAACACTGCAGCTAATGAATTCAGCCAGTCTCAGAGTTCTGTGCTGTATAATTCCATTTTTATTACATTCTCAAAACCACAAACTGACAGTTATAGAAAATAGTGGGTTCTGGGCTTCAGGAGAAGGGAAAAGAGGGGCACCACCCTAAAGGGAAAATAGGGGAGAGGTTAGGAGTTTCTCCTATATCCTGGCAGAGTCCGTAACTACATGAATCAAGAGAAGCTTCAAATTCTTAGACTGTACAATGACTTTTTTTCCTGTACATTAGTCAAAAACCAAGTAGCATAATGGGATGAATGGAGCTTCTTTGTTTTTTTATTATATTTATTAGTTTGTTAGTTGGGTTAGGGAGACACAAGATTACCACAGCATGCAAGTGTGTGGCAGTTGGAGGATGACTTGAAGAAGCCATTTCTCTCCTTCTATCATGTGGATGTCAGGGTTGGCAAACACCTCTACCAACGGAGCCACCTCATCACCCACAAAGCTTGTTATTGTTGCTGCTGCTATTGTTCAAGATACTTTCAGCCTCAAAAGATAGGAAACTAAGATAACATTGACTTAATTAGATAGAGGCTTTTCAAGAATAAGAAGTTCAAAAATCAGTAGCTTCCTTGTATGGTTAGTTCCCCGGTAACACTGTCAAGGGCACCGCACATTGCTTGTATTTTTAGTTTGTTATCCAAACCTGTTGGCTTGCCAGTTTCATTCTTGTCGTCTTCTGTCAAATGCAGCCCCCACCACCTCAAGAAGTAAGATCTTGCCTAAGACTGGAAGAAAGTCAAAAACAAAGCCTGTCCTGTTCTTATTATTAGAACAATCCAGAGATCACCCATGGCCGGGAGACCTTTTTTCATATGTCACTGGCACTAAGTGGGTCATTCACCTAATACTGAAAGATAGAGACAGGTCTGAATAATTCAACAAATCGGAACAGATCACCAGGGTGTGCAGCACAGGGCTCACTCCCTGAAATGACCCAAACTATACAAGAAACGGCATTCCACTGCCCTTCACAGGGATTAGCTGAGATTTCCTCGCTTCTTTTTCTTTTTTCCTCATAGATGGGATTTTGTAAAAGATAGATTTACTCTTAAACAGCTATTCATGTTCTGAAAATGAACCCATCAAACCTTCATCACAAGCATTGAGATAGATCGAGCTTAAATCACACAAATTGCACCTTGAGCAAGTTATATTGATTTCACATTAGAACCTTTAAGAGTCTATGACTCCAAAAATGTGCCCCTGAATATAAAAGAAGTGGAACCTACTACTCTGGAAAAAAAATAGACTCAGAATCTTGACAGAAACCTTAACAGCCAAAATGCTTTTGGTCTCTAGTCTTTGCCTTTTTGAATTTTTCTTTTCGGTATAGTTTTGCAATGAACAAAAACACTCTTCAAAAACATCTTCAAAAACACTCATGTGCCAGTCTTCCAGCCAGCAGGGTCACCGAAGGCTAGTCAGGCAAGAGGGTCCACAGAAAAGCAATAAAGATGTGGGGATGTCTGGTAGAGTTCATGCTGCCTTTTTTTTTTTTTTAAGTCTACGAGTGTTTTGTTTAGCCACCCTTGCTCATTCCTGATCTCAATTTCCTCTTTCGGGCTCTGTGCAAACTTTCCAAGCAGAGACGCAACATTTGGAACATCAGGTTGTTTGTCCTTTTATAGTCTTGTTCTTTGCGTCTAGCGCCTCCTTGTATCTTGTAGTTTCCCACTCAGGCTGCAAAAACCTAAAAAAAAAGGGGGGGGGTTATTTTAGTCCAACATGGTGTCAAAGAGCAGTTTCAAGTGTTCACTGGATCGGCATCTAGAGACTCAGAAATCCAAAAGGCATTCGAATTTTCTGTTTAGGTTTATCTTTATAATACAACATCACAACCTAAAATCACATTTTTAAATACTAAGCTTTGCTGAGCAGAGTCCAGATGAATGGCATATAATCTGTTAAACTGCATGCTGAGCCAGCTGTGCCAGCTGTGCCAGGACAGGTACAGCCTGACTCATTGCTAGCTCACTTTCCCCTTGGGGGAAAACCAGAAAACAGTGGATCTCAGCAACTCCTACTCCCTGGCCAGTTCTCCTCAGGGCATGACACTATATAGTTATAAAAACTCCCCTTGTCATATAGAAAAGGGCTTTAAAACAACCAAAGTCCTGCTCTCAACAGTTGCAGCCCAGCTTCAGACACGTGGTTGAGAAAGAGGTTCTGGTAAGTGAATGAAGCTGGTTAACTGCATACATGTGCAGCTGCCGTGGCAAGATTGATGCAGCGGGTGTCATTTCTGGGAATGAAACCCAATAGGAAATGCTATTCAAGAAATACGTTCTTATAAAATTATTAGTTTTATTCTGTGACCTATCAGTCTAATAATGGTTTTCTTAAATGTGGAATTTGTTAAACTTTGAGATAAAATGTAAAGCTTCCAATACCCCTGAGCTTATCTCCCTTCACTCCTGGAAGACTAATTTAAATACAACTTTAGTAATAAAACATCATCCACAGTATACATCTTCAGCATCCATTACCTTTAACTCGTACCTGCCTCTGTTTTCACCAGATTATACCTTTAGCACTTCCATCTCAAAGAGACATGAGGCTTGCTGCTGTAGAAGATGAAGATCCACACTTTGGGTGGCTTGGTAAGATGGTCCGGATGGTAAAGGTATTTTCTGCCAATCATCATGATCTGAGCTTGATCCCCAGGACCCACATGGTAGAAGGAGAGAGTTAACTCCTCTAAGTTGTCCTCAGACCTCCACATATGCAATCATATGTCATGTTTACACAAGTCCCCAAAGGTCATTTTTATCTCAGTTTTAATTACACCAGTAAAATAACATTGAGGAAAGCTATATAATCTGCCCAAAACCATACAACACATCAGAACCTAGATTCATGACCATTTCCTATCATGTATCCTTTGCCCATCAGTGCACACAGCCCCGGATGAGGCAGCCTTGTTTAGCCAGACTGCCATGGCAGTATTTGCAAAATAACTAAAACACTGATGTTGTATGTATCTTTTCTGCTATTGTGAGTGTCTCAATGTGAAGACAACATGCTTTATTAACTAATAGATTAATTAATCCATCAACAGCAACTGTTAGCCACACAGTGCAAAGCATGCTTCTACTTCCAAGCAGGCAGACTGGACAACAGGAATATAAGTCAGCTTCAAGATTCACTACATTGGGAGAGAAGTCCACAGTGTGCGTGACGACATTCAAAGAGATTGGGTGGAAGCAGGTCTGCTCACAGTCTGAAGGGAGAGATGAAAAGGAGCAATTTAGAGAAGTGTCGTGACAACCAGGTCATCTGTCTGAGCCTCTGAGGCAGAATGTTCTAGCTAATGAAAAATTATGCTCTGGACTGGAAACCCTAGAGTCAGTTTGTGAGAGATGCAGAAATATTTCAACTTGTAGGGCATACTGCACCACGGTCCTAGACTGGATCCATAACAAGATAACTAACTTAAGGGAAAAAAAATCTTTGACTGCCAAGACCCCAGCTCCTGCAGCATTTCCCTTACTAACACCCCTGACTAAAAGCCTGAAGATTGGGATGGAAAGCAAGGCAACCCAGGGAAAGATGAATTTTTGGTCTCCTATTTATTTAATGCCCACAGTTGTCAAGTACTGTTCTATAAACTGGTGATATATCAGTTAACAGTATCATTGAGAAATTTGTACATTTTTTGATAATTATAATCTATGAGCAGAGAGAGAGAGTAAAGGAATAACTAGGTAAAATAAGGAGCGTGCATTCTATGTTTGACTGGATATGGGGGAAGAGGAAGAGTGTAAAGCATTTGAGAGGCCCAGCACTAGAAAAATGAAAGTAAAAATAGGTCAGCCATTAATAGTAAACACAAAAATAATGAAAAAATACACCAAAAAAATAAAGGTGAACAGCAGCTTACAGTATAAGATATAGGATGGAGCCAAGGAACTGACATTTGAGCAACAGCTCAATGTCAAGTATACTTGGAAGCTTACAAATAATTTGGGATAGTTCAAGCATTGAGTACTAAGAAGAAAAAGAAAGATACAGTTATGGACCGGCAAACAAAAATAGCTCAGAAAAGACTTTACATGTCATGCAATAAATTTAGGGTTTATGTTACTGGGTATGCTGGCTCATAATTTGGCAACTTGATACAAATGAGTGGTTTTGGAAGAGGAACTCTCCATTGAGAAAATGCCTCCATCATATTTGCCTGTGTCAAGTTTATAGCACACTTTTTTTATTTAGATATCCATGTCCAACCCAGTGTGTGTGGCTCCATCCTTGTTCTGACAGTCCTAGAGAGTAGAGGAACGCAACAAGCCATGAGGAGCACTCCAATCAACAGCACTCCTCCATGGCCTCTACAACAGTTCCCACATCCAGGCTCCTGACTTGACTTCCTGTTCTGACTTCCCTCGATGAAGGACTACAAACTATAAGATCTAGTAAACTCTTCCAATCACCACCCAAGTTTATTTTGGTCATGGTGCTTTATCAGAGCAATAGAAACCTAACTAGGGCACCGGCAGACACCAAAAATTTTCCAAAGCCAATTATGACAGAGTCTGAATTAGAAGCAACATTCTCCCAATAGTAGTGATTAGTCCTAAACAGCATGAGGCCCAGGGAGGAGAAATTTCCTGACTCTTGATGAAAGATAATGAGGACATGAACTTAAACCACTAGAGATGAAAAGAAGAAATAGGAAGAGAATAAACTGACTTAGACATAATCAGATTACTTTTAAACAATACAATATGACTAGGGAAGGTAGAGTCATCAGTGACTACATATTTTAGCTTTGCCATTTGCTAAGACTTAGAACACCAGAGGAAGAGAAGGCTTGATAAGAAAGACATGTAGATGAAAATCCAAATAAGTAGGGAGACAACAGGACTTGGAGCCAAAGGGGGAAGGTCTGCCCTGAATTTAGGCAGAGAACTCATCATTATACAAAAAGAGCAAAAAAATATTGCAGAGGATGAGCCTTGTGAAATTTAAATGAGACTCCCTTTTTTATGAACATGCAAGAGGTCAGTTACAAAAAGTCAAGTAGCTGATACTGACCCAATAGCTCTCACTTCCCCAATGGATCTAATATATTCCTTGATATTTCTGTTTAGAAATTATTCAATCTATTCTTTCTATACAAAATCAGGTCTTCAGATATTTAATTAAGAAAGAAATACACATCAAAATACAGTAAAAATTGTTACACTTTAGAAATTGGTCTTGATTGTTTCATTTAAGATAAAATATTTTAATTTAGAGAGTCTCCGGAAACTTCTAAATGAAGAATGACTACCAAGAAAGTGCCAGTAAATGAACAAAACTAAATTTAGACACTAAAGTCATTAAGACCTAATAAGTACTGATCCCGAGTGTAAATTTATTTTCTGACTTGATCTCTCTTTTCTGGTCTCAAAATCCTTATTTTTCTTTAAGGAAGACTTATATACTTTAAAGAAACAACCTTGAAAATACTGTCAATCAAAGATTCCTATTTTTCCAAAATAAAAGATACTTAATTAACCAAGGAAATGCTCTCTACCCCAAACTGAATCTTATTCAGAAAGCATAACCACTAAAATAGGTAAAACAAATTAATTTTACTGAAGTATCTTTCTACTTCCTGTCCTTAGAATCATCTCCATAGGAGGTGGCACTGAGGGTATAGTGTTTTCTCATGAGGAAGAGGACCTGCCTTAATATCATCAGCACCCACATAAAATGTTGGCATGGGGGCATGTGCAGATAATTCCAGATATGTGGATGCAGAGACATGAAGGTAGAAGAGGTTTTTCTGGCCAGTCAGCCTAGCCAATAGGTTAAGTCTAGGCTTAGTGAGAAACACTGTCAAAAAGAGACATGTAGAATCAAGACCAGAAGTCCCAGGAGGAAGCCCCCAGAATCAGGCTTCCTGCTCATCTGCCTGCTCAACTATTCCACCCGCCTCTCAGCTCCAGGACTCTGTAGAATCCAACTGTGAACCCCAGTAACAGAAACCAAGAGCCAGTCTCCCAGTCCCACACCCACCTGCTGGTCAATTACTAAAAGAACTGGTTGGCTCTTGTATCTCATAGAATCTAAAGCAGAATGCCAGGTCAAAATACCAGAATGAGTGCCTCCACCTACCCCCTACCTCTCTGCTGCAAGAATCTGACCTAGAACCTCAGGGTGACCATAAGACTGAAAACAAAGTGTCACTTAAATGGTCTACAACCTAAAAACTCGGTGTAATAGCAAACAAAGGTCCAAATATCCACTAAACAAAGGGAAGACCAGATATTCTACCAAAAAATAACACCAGTGGACCTTTCTCCAGATGCCTAGGTCCTATTAGAAAAGTACAAACAACATGAATAATTAAGACAATAAATCTCCAGAAATTAGCACTGCTGTTGTAATATTCCCTGAGGAGAAAAAAATCAATTGATCTAATTTATAAGTCAATGAATTCAAGATAGCAACTGTGAATATGTTGAAAAACTCAAAGAGAATAAGAATAAATGCCTGGATAGAGACTGAAAACACAGTTGGAAACAACTCAAGATATAAAAACTAGAATTCAAAAAGGAAATATATTCTCTGAAGAAAAACAGAACTGAAAGAAAATTTGAAATGGAAAACACATCAGGTCAAAGAAAAAGTTTAGAAGAAAACCTTACTAATAGATTAGACTAAGTGGAAGAGAGACTATCCAGACTCTCCTTCCCTGAACCGGTCACTAGAATTTTGTCTGCTTTGAGCTTCTTAAAAGAGAAAGGGAAAGAAAGAGAAATAAAGAAAAGAGAAGAGAAAAATAAAGAAAAAAACATAAAATTGAGATTGGGAGGTGGAAGAGGCTCGTATGACGAATAGTTGTGTAATTTCCAGAAAATAATAAACAAATATTTATCCTAAAAGTAGAGATGATTTAGTTTAAAACATTTTAAATATTCTGTGATGCTTCCTGGTTTCCTGGAAGAAAAGGGCTTCCTAAACCATGTGGCTAGCTCATAACCTACAATTGCCTTTCTGCCATTCAAGCAGAAATGGTATGCTTACCATTAGAAACTATTTATTATGTGACCTAATTTTAATTCACTAGTCTATGATCTGGTCTAAAGAAAAACAACCAAGAAGTTTCCATTACAGGTTCTATATACCTTGGAAAACCTTATGTTTCTAGAGTGTATCAGCAAGATTTCTCCTACAGCAACAAGAATAAATACTTGACAACAACTTATAAAGAATGTTTATTTTGCTCCATAGTTTTGGAAGTTTCATTTGTGCTTTTTTAGTATTGGTGCTTTAGAGCCTCTAGTGAGGCTCTACTCACATCAGGGAGCACAATGGGCCAATACTACTCAATTTATAGTGGGGAATGGGGGTGAAGAAATCAGAATCCCACAGTCTCCCTTGAGCACAGGCCTTCAGTAACATAACTTCTTATGGCCACATCTCCTAAAGGCTACCATCTCCTACCAGTGCCATGGGCTGGAATCTAAGACTTTATATGTGGGCCTTAGAAGAATGATAACCATCTAAACTGCCACATGAAGTAAGGAGAAGCTGAAAGAATCTTTTCTTAAAGTACTTAGCAAATTTTGTACCATTGAAGAAAATATTAAACATGAAAACTAGGATTTAACTAGGAGAACGTGACCAACAGAATCAACTAAATGGGGTTTGTAGTGACTCACAGAGACAGAAGCAACCATCACAGAGCCTGTATGAGTCTGTACTAAGTCCTTTGCATATGTGTTATAGTTGTGTATCTTGCTGTTCTTGTGTAATTCCTATCAGTGGGAGTGGAGGTGTCTTTGACTCTTTTGCCTGCTCTTGAGACCCTTTTCCTCCTAATGAGTTGCCTTATCCAACCGTGATATGAGAGTTTGTACCTAATCTTACTGTAACTTTTTATCCTGTGTTTGGTTGATATCCCTGGAAGTTCTGCTATTTTCTGAAGGGAAATGGAGAAGGAGTGGGTCTGGGGGAGAGAGGAGGCATGTTAGGGGGGACTGGGAAGATAAAGGGAGGCAAAACTTAGCTCAGTTGTATAAGAGAAGAATGAATTTTAAAAGAGAAACAGGGTGTTAAAAGCCATTTTCTATTACGTAGCTGCTACTACCTCCTCATTAGCCCAGCCAATACACATGCACATATTTGCACACATATGGTGCCAACCAACAACACATGCACATGCTTGCATAAATGTGATTTTTTAAAAAAAAAAAACTACCCTTAAGTCCTAATTTGCTTCTTCTAGTCACAACGTTGGATGATAGAGCTGTCTTCTTACATTAGTCACTGTCCTGTTGACGTTTTCTATTGCTGTCCTGTGGAGGGGTTAAATGACAATTCAGTTGCAATCCTGCTGACACCAGACACTACTGAGTGAGTAAAATATTTCAGGAACAAACAATGTCTGTCCCTAGGCTCAGAATAACAAACAAAACAAAATTCTAAAGTTGACTTGTTCTTGAGATAGGGACATGCTTCTCTATCAACTTCCTGATAAGCTTATTGTAACTTGTTTCAGATTTCAGAAATACAGGTTGCTTGTAAATATCTCCCTGATATTAAAGAAGCTAGTGTTTAAGATGTATTTTATTTTACTCCAATTTTACACTTTATTTTTCCTCCAAGTCTTACAATGTATAAAGAAACTGTTTATTTCATCCATCAAAATGTGTGTAAGTTTCTTCTGAAATGACTTGCTCAGGGTTCTTGAAGTTAAGCTAGCAACTGAGCTAAACTTAGTCTTCTAGATATTTAATTTTTGAGATAACTGAACAGCAGCCAGAAACATTTCTATGAGTGTCTGAAAACTGCTATAGATATATCCTCTAATCCCAAATAGGGGAGCCAAATATATTATAACTGCCCGTTGAAATTCTGTTGAATTTGATTCCTTGAAATGATACCTAATAGAAGTCTTATAGACATGGATGCTCAGACTGCATAAAACTCTGTAGTCTATATGAGGCTATGTTCTCAAGTCACTGGCGTTATCTCTGTATATGAATGTTTGAACATCTCAAAGGGGGTAGTGATTAACTTTCTGAATTCCCTAGAACAAGTTCATAAGTAAAATGACCATTTAACATTTTGAGTTTCCTTTTTCCTATGAAACTAGCTTACCACAGGGTGGAATAAATAGTATTATCCTTTGCAAAATGTTTCTACATCAGAGAATATCCACAGTCACTCCTTCTTGTGATTTTTGTCTTATGTCTGCCTAACTCCATCACAGTAAGTCTATCCTAACTAAGACTCATGGATGTGTTAAAATTCAATTGCAATGCTCCTTTCTAAGGTTTTTGAACATTTTTTAGTTTTATTTTATTTTACATGTATAAGGAGTTTTTACACGCATGTATGTAGATGCACCCTGTGCATGCTCAGTACCTGCAGGGTCCAGAAGATGGTGTTTGATCCTCTGGAGATAGGAACTAAACTTCAATTCTCTGAAAGAGCAAAAGTGATCTTAACCACAGAGACATCTCTCCAGTCCCTTGCTAAAGGATCTTTTATCAGTTAAGTTGTGACAATTTTGATAGACAGAGTTGTGGATGATTTTAGTTATGATTTGGTTGTGTTTAAGAAAGACAGAGTGAAATCTATGGAATCATTGAACACACTGAATCAAATATAATGTGATTTGTTATTTAATATTAGACATCAAATGTTTACTTGCCACAATACTTTAATTTAGACATATGTTGTAATATGTGAACCATGGGTGCATTTAAGAAATTTGTTGAGTGATAAGGTCTAAGACTTACAGAACTCGTAAAGCTAATGGAATTCATTCATTTGCTCTATCGAAAGGGGAGACTTAGGTGCATATGTCTCAATTTGACCAAAATTACTAAAATAAATAATAACAGTTATCTAAGAACTGACACCAATATTTTATATGATTTCCAAAATATTTCTATACAGTTAACTCTAGAACTTAAAATACCAAAATAGAAGCTAATTCAAGTTTCTATTTCTTCCTATCTTAACCTACTTAACAGCCTTTTTAGTTAGAGTGGATGAACTGTAGCTCAGATAGCCTTCCCAACATCTCAGAATGAGATATTTGATCAAATGAGGAAAGGCATTTGAGACAAATATCCTACAGTGGAGAGAAGGGACCAGATCTTAGCAGGTCATTAATCATGTCTGTCTTTCCCTGGAAACAAGCACATTCATCTCTCATTCTGAGAAGAACATTCAGAAGATGCTAAGGAAAGTAGAAAGCTGGCATAGAAAAAGCACTTGCTCTGTGCTTTCTTCTGAGAGAACCAATTCCTTTAGCAAAAAGACGTTGAACACATGGAAACTTAACTCTCTTCCTCTGGGACGGCAACAGTCTAAAAATAAAAGGTAAATGGAGATCACTTCATGAACTAATCTTATAATGCAAAGCTGCCTAAAAGAATGTCTGAAATTGACTTTAGACAGAAAATTTCAAGGTATTTTCTTTATTCTCTTGTTTTTCATTGTCTCTTCTTGCTAGGTTTTCTGTGTTCTCAATACGCGTGTTGGAAATGTGTGTGGGAGCTGGAGAGATGGTTCAGTGGTTAAGAGCACTGGCTGCTCTTCCACAGGTCCTGAGTTCAATTCCCAGCAACCACATGGTGGCTAACAACTATCTGTAATGAGATCTGGCGCCCTCTTCTGGCATGTGGGCGTACATGGAGGCAGAATGTTGCATACATAATAAATCTTTTAAAAAAAAGAAAAGAAAATGTGTGTGTTTGTGTATGTATATATACATGTGTATTGTCTCTATGCACATGCGTGCAGGAGTGCATACACACGCACGTGAGTGTGTGTGTGTGTGTGTGTATACAAATTTCTCTTTTTAGATTTTTATGTAGTGGCATTTCATTTGTATTTCAATAAATAAAGCTTGCCTGAAGATCAAAGAGTAAAAGAGCCCCACTGGCCAGCCTTACAGAGCAGGCAGTGGTACACACACCTTTAATCCCAGTAGCCACACTGGTTGTCATAGAAACCGGGAAGTGTTTGCTTTAATCCCAGTGGTGCACACCTTTAACCCCAGACCTGGAGAGGAGTATAAAACAGGAGGAGACAGCTCTCAGTCTCAGTCTCATTCTGAGATTCTTGGAGGCCAGATCGCCATTTCAGACTGAGGTAGAGGTAAGAACCAGGTAGTTGGCTGTTTTTCTTTTCTAACCTTCAGATTAGAACCCCAGTTTCTCTCTCTGAGTTTTTATTAATCATGTATCATTTTTATTTATTTATTTTTTAAATAATTTTTTTCATTTTACATGACAATCCCAGTACCTACTCCCTCGCCTCCTCCCACTCCCTCCACTTTCTACCCACCACACCCCATCCACTCCTCAGAGAGGGTAAGGCTTCCTATGGGAAGTCAACAAAGTATGGTACATCACTTCGAGGCAGGACCAAGGCCCTCCCGCTATATTTAGGCTGAGCAAAGTGTCCCTCCGAAGAGAATGGGCTCCAAAATGTCAGGACAAACTTTAGGGATAAATCCTGATCCCACTCCCAGTGGCCCCACAGACTTCCCCAGCCACACAACTGTCACCCACATTCAGAGGCCCTAGATGCCCCTCAACTCTTCAGTTGATAATGGATTCTTTATGATGGGTAAAGAAAATGTGGAACATTTAGACAATGAAGTACTACTCAGTGGTAAAAAAGACAATGACACCTAGAAATTTGCTGGGAAATGGATGCAACTAGAAAAGAACCATCCTGAGTGAGGTAACCCAGACCCAGAAAGTCAAACACAGTAGGTACTCACCCATACGTGGGTATTAGATGTAAAGCAAAGGGTAACCAGCCTACCATCCACAACCCCAGAAACTCTAGTTAACAAGGAGAACCCTAAAAGAGATACACATGGATCCCCCCTGGAAATTGAAAATAGGCAAGATCTCCTGAGAAATTGGGAGCATGGGGCAGGGGAGGGAGGGCAGAAGGGAAAAGGGAGGAGAGCAGGGAAGGGGGGAGGATAATATGAGCAAAGGGGTCAAGACCATGATGGAGATACCCACAGAAACAGCTGACCTGAACTAGAGGGAGCTCACTGACTCTTGACTGACAGCTGAGGAACCTGCATAGGTCCATATATAAATTTCTTAGATGAAATAAAATAATTGTTAACATATTTTCTTCTAAATAATTGGATATAGAAGATTATATATGCACAGAATCCCTCTAAATTTTAAAAACAAAGAACAATTTCTTTTCTTAGTATCTTTCCACTTTGGGATTTTTATTTGCTCTCTATTTTCTATGAATTTCATATACATTTCAAAGATCCAAAAAACAAAAAAATGAAAAAAAAACTAAAAGTCATTCGAAACAAACACTGAGATATTATCATTATCATTAGATAATTTTTGGTCTAATTTACAAACTAAATACTTAGAAAAATGGGCATGTACCAGGGAGGCTCATAAAGAGAATAAAGAGTAGATAGAGAGGAGACAGATGCTATGAATATTTTTATTAAAATTAGACTAGAATGAGAAAGATTTCTAAATTAAAAACATTTCAAACATTCCATTTGTTCACTTGCCTCAGTGAGAAAAATGAAAGAAAAGATTGAACATCAAATGATTCTTCATTGCAAGAAATAATATTTCACATGCAACCCCATGAAAATTAAAATTGAAAAACACATTACTAACAGGTTAACTGCATTTAAAATGTGTATCTCCATCTCTATTGCACTCCCACTTTTTGAACAATATAGTTTAGCCTTCTGAGAACCTCGTGTTCCTTCACTGAACACGTCAAGTGTTTCTATCGGTTGCACTATTGTCTTTACACATTTCAAGTTTATTTTATTACATCTCTGCGGCCTCCCTCTCTATTCTGCTGATATTATTGGCAAATTGTTCAGTGTAAATTCTAGGCTTAAATGGCTGTAATCTTTCAACAGGTCTTTATTAGGTTCACATCCTCCTTCTGTTGTTTGGTTTTAATCCTGAGACTGTTTCTTGTTGTACCTCAGAAATACTACATAATTGGGGATTCCAGATCCAATAGGTAAAAACTGAGAAAACACAGTTAAGTTTGAACTGCCAGTGAGCCATGAGTTTTAGCATAAGCCTATGCCACATAACACTTTGCATATACTATAATAATGTTCATTGTTTATCTGAGATCCAAATTGATCTGATTGTCTTATATTTTACTTACTACAGAATGTATGCCTTGTTTCAGTTTCAAATAAACAATGGATACAGTTAGTGTAAGTATTTTCTTGGCAACCCATTTGCAACTTTGGTTTAGGGGTGGGGAAGAAGGTCATGCCATCCTCATGGAAGAAACACCACTGCACTTAGAATCCTTTCCCTGATTGGAGCAAGGCACTAAATATTCGATTCCAGAGCTCTGTTAGTTGCTTTTCATTTCTCCTAAAATCAGAGGGAACATGAGTATCGACACTATTCCTTCAAGACTTGGCATAAGTCATAAATTCTATCTGCACAGGACATGATCTAGCCTTGGAAGAACAGTAAGAAATGTCAGGCCATGCTTTCTGTGTCAATAAGAAACTGAATCATTCCTCTAAACTAGATGTTTGTGATTTATTTATTTTTTCTTTTACTACTGCACCTTTTTATACATAAACTTGGCCTCCTTATCCTGTTTGGGTAGTATTGGTGAATTTATTGATTTATTTCTAGTTGGTTTGTCTTTCACTACTTTTTACTCATGTCTTTAGGTTATGGAAGAGTGTATAGATAGAATTCACAAAGAACTTCTAATCTCTCTTCCTTTTGTCTCTGTAAGAGAGGATGTAACCCACATTGTTCATGCACTCACTAAATAACCAAGACTGACCTTAAACTCCTGATCCTCCTGCCTCCACCTCTCAAGTGCTGGGATTATTAGGCATGTGTACCGCCAGAGTCATCTCTAAGCACACTGTTCATAATTGCTACTGAATCTAGCACTAGTAAAATTATTTCAGGTAAAAGATTCTCTAAATAGAATTGTTCATTAAGTATACTGCAAGTGAACCATGGGCTGGGGAGTAACTAAATCATTGCTGTCTCGGATAAAATCATGTGGAAATATATAAGAAGTCTCAATGCATTGCTTTAGTACAGAGTTTCCAAACCCTGGAGTCAAACTACTAAGATTTAAAGACTATTCTCTTTGTGTCTTTTTGAAGCTCATTACATGACCCAGATTGGCCTGAAACTCACAATTCTACTGTCTTGACGCCCAAGTGATGTGATTACAGATGTGAGCCACTTAGTGTGCTACTATGCCTAGCCAAAGCATGGCTCCACGTTTTCTTCTCTGTCAACTTGGGCAAGACTCACTTTCCTTAATTTCCGCTTTCCTCCATGTCAATAGACTATGACAATGCACTTGAAATGAAAGAGGAACACTTAGGAAGACATGCCAGGGTGTGGGCACTTTGTGACGGGTGCAATACTCATCGAGCTCTACTGAGCATCTTTTCCAAACACTGATGGCAATGATTATCTCAGTCATTAAGCAGAATCCTTCTCATCTCAGACTCACAAAATGTTAAACAGGAAGGATCCTTCACATTTATCCCGGAATTTTATGGTTTCCAAGAGCAATGAGCAATAAAAATTCTTGTCAAAATTCATTTTGCCTTATATTACTGCCTTCCTTGGAAAACGTTTTGGAGAACTTAACTTTACTATAGTGAGAATAGTATTGCATCATTAGAACAGGAGTATGCCCTGAGGGGCCAATTGTGTACAAACATCAAAGTACACTTACAAAATAATACGGTGTGGTTCAGTCAGCCAACCTAGACACTTGATGCAGGTAAGGGATGAGTACACCGATATCCAACACTCCTGCCAGTGCGGCATTGTATAGTGCGTTACAGTAATCATTCTATTTATTTAATTTGCATTTATTTGTCATCTTTAATGTATTTTATTTTATTACCTTTCATATGGATATTTTCTCTGAATGTCTTCTTGTGCACCACATACATGCCTGGTGCCAAAGGAGACTAGGAGAAGGCATTGGATTCCCCAGAACTGGAGTTACAGTGTGAGCCACCATATGGGCACTGAGGACGGAACCTGAGTCCTCTGGCATGATAGCCAGTGCTCTTAACTGCTGAGCTATCTCTCCAGCCTGTGTGTGTGTGTGTGTGTGTGTGTGTGTGTGTGTGTGTGTGTGTGTGTGTGTGTGTGTCCACATGTCATATCTTGCCTGTGGAGGTCAGAGGACGACATGGGGGGGGTCTTCCTCTCCTCCTTAAGTAACCATGTGGGTTCCAAAACTAAAGCTTAAGGCCTCAGGCTCATCAACAAAGATCCTTACGCACTGAACCATCTTGGCAACCCAACCTTTTCATTTCTAGTTTATTTTAGAAAAACGCTGGTGGGATTGGCTAGATGAGTCTTTGGAACATGAGACACTTAAAACTCACTAAGATATAGTGAACACATAAATCAGTACCATAGTTCTTTATTATCAATATCGAGGACTCCACACTGCACATAACTGCAAGTGCTGTCCTTTCATGCAACTGGCCATGGAGTATGGGTGTTTGCACAGCACTACTGCAAGCACACGAGCAGTGTGGTGTGCTAGGCCAGGATAACTACAGTGTGAAACCAGCAGTAGGCGAAAGCAATCTTCCCATTCCATCGTGATCTTATGAGATCCAGCCCCAACACCTACTCAGCCCATTACTAAAAAATTATTATGTAACATATGATTAAGAATTATTTTTCCTAGATAATGTGGCAAACTGAAGCACTCAGAACCTTCTAGAGAACACTGAGAACTTACTTATTGTAGTGTTAGTGGTGAAAAGGGGATCTTTGAGGTAAAGCAAGGGAGCACTCAGAAGCCATTTCAAACAGCTTAACTGTATTGGTTCTCAGCAGTTGAACTCACCCAGGTTGCTATGTCCCCACACAGCATGGCACTGGGGCTGGCTTTCCCCCCAAAAGCGTGCATGGTCATGCTGTAGCTCATCTCCTTCAACACCTTTAGGACTCGAGAGGACACTTGTTTTGTCAGATTTCATGTGCAGACTTGATGCCAACAGCCCGATAAGTGGAAATTGCTTCCCATCATTTACGCATAGAATTTATTCCAACATCTTATCTGCATTTTAATTTAATAAGTGGTAGAAAGAAAGGAAAACAGATCTTTTAAAAATCACATCTGAATGAATGCTTCTAGAAGCTTCCTTCTGAAGATGCCCATGATCCCAAGAATTATATTTAGAAATAGAGGTTTATACTAATGAAGCTTGGGTTATAAGTTCAATTATCACAGGGACCAATTAGCTTCTTTTGTTCCTCATCTAGAAGTTGCATGGAGTCCTTGATTCAACCACTTAATCAGTGCTTCGTGATGGTCAGGCCTGGGACCACACCCTGAACAGGAAAACATGCTTGGGAAGGGCCAGTGTTACATTCAAAGAAACACGTTTTATAAACTATATCTATGCTGTTGTCCAGCTGAGTTGCATGAGCAAAATGAAAACAGTAGGAGTAAAAACTGGAGGAAGGAGAAGAAATGTACCACCATTACTGGGAAACAGACTGGGGACGAGTTGCCTGGAGAGAACAAGGAAAACTTAATCTTAACCCTCACACATGTATTATGAGCTGATATCCGATCCCACATCCATGGAAGATATAAGCAAAGATGCAAAGTGTGATAGCTACGTTCCAGAAATTTAGAAAATACACAGAATGGAGAACCAAAAGAGCTCAACACCCAGAGGTCCTGGGTAAATGGGTTCGTGTGTCAAAAGAGCCTCCACAACTTTTCAGAAACGAACTCCTGCAGGAGCTAAAAGAACTGTAACAACAACTGCACACATGCAGGAACAGTGACGAGATTCCTCAGTCCACACAGCAATGTCAATTGCTTAATTTTTAGAGTCTCAATTTGATTGGTTGAGTTCACTTAAAAGCTACCTCAGGCTATTACAGATAAAGGGAGCTCTACCCACTGTTTAGTAGATCATGCAATGTATTCAGCTTGGGTTTTAAAATATAAGAATTACCATACTTACAGATAGTAAGATTATATAAATTCTTCATTTTATAAAATTCAATATCCATTTAGGTCTTTGAAATATATTTTTTCTTTATTTAGTAACTGAAAATGGCATTCAAGTAGAAGCACTCAGATAGTCTTCCTGGAAAATGGATTGGTGTTTAGTATGTTTAGGGACTGTTGGTTGCTAGTAAGTTTTTTTAATTAAAAAAAAAAATGCCAGGCTGTGTTGGTGCACGCCTTTAATCCCAGCACTCAGGAGGCGGAGGCAGGTGGATCCCTGAGTTTGAGGCCAGTCAGGTCTATAAAGCAAGTTTGAGGAGAGCTGGGGCTGTATGCAACACCGAGAACCCCTGTCTCAAGAGAACAATGTGTGTGTGTGCGTGTGTGTGTATGTGTGTGCGTGCGTGTGTGTGTATTTCTATACTACCATTGATACCTCACACATCTTACCTCAATTCCAAAAATGAAACTTTTTTACTTTATTTTATTACTTTAACAAAATACCAATCCAAATTCCCACTTCCTCCCCTCCTCCCACTTCCCTCCCACTCCCTTCACATACCCTCCTCCCAATCCCCTCCAATCTTAAGAGAGGGCAAAGCACCCTGGCCTGTAGGAAGTCCAAGGCCCTCCCAAGTACATCCAGGTTGAGCAAGGTATACATCCAAAGAGAACAGGATCCCAAAAAGCCAGTACATGTAGTAGAAATCCCAGTGTCACTATCAGTGGCCCCTAAGTCTGCCCCAACTGTCAACCACATTCAGAGGGACTAGTTTGATCCCATGCTCATTCATTCCCAGTCTAGTTGGAGTTGGTGGGCTCCCATTAGCTCAGGCATTGTCTCAGTGGGTGAACCCCTCATGGTCTTGACTTCCTTGCTCATACTCTTCCTCCTTCTGCTCTTCAACTGGACCTTGGGAGCTCAGTTCAGTGCTCCGATGTGGGTCTCTGTCTCTGTTTCCATCTGTTGTTAGACGACGGTTCTATGGTGATATTTAAGATAATCATCAGTCTGACTACAGGGCAAGACCAGTTCAGGCATCCTCTCTATTGCTTAAGGTCTTAGCTGGGGTCATCCTTGTGGATTCCTGGGAATTTTTCTAGAGCCAGGTTTGGTTTGGGAGAGCTTGAGGGAATGGGATAGTTGAGATGGAGGAAGGACAGATATGAGAGAAAGGAAAGAGATATCTTGACTGAGGGAACCATTTTGGGGTTACCAAAAATGAAACTTAATATTTGCAAAAAGCAACAATACTCCAAAGATCCACAGAGATTATTAAAGTAATAAAAATTTCTCTTAAACATACTTCTAATTTGCCACAGAAGTTTTTATACAAATTTGCACTAATTACCTGCATTTATGGGAAGTCAAAAATCATGTCATAGATAATTCATACATACTTAAATAGACTGACACTTTTTAATGTTCAGAATTGAAAATATCCTATTAGAAGCTCTTCTCTCTAAATTCACAGTTGAGATACTTTTAAATTCTCATTTTGATAAGTGGCCACTCTTTACAGAGCCTTATTTATAAGATAAATGTATTCTGAAAGCCCTTGAGTAATAGACAGCAACAATTACAACATTTTCTGACACAGTATTTATTTAAAGAAATAAAATACCCTCAATCTGGTGACCATTTCTGGAAGGTACAGAGAATTAGTATAGCTTGAATACAAAGTGTCTTATGTAGGCACTTGTATTGTATGCTTGGTAAGACCATCTAGGAAAGTTGAAGAAATTATTGGAATGGACCTGAAACAAATTGATCACTGTGGGTAGGGCTTTCGAGAACATATTTGCCTGAACCAGTCCTAAATTTAAAAGTAAGTGACTAACATTGCCAGACAGTGTACCATTCAGGTTATGGCCTGGATATTGCTGGCTGCTTTGGCAAGATTTACAGGAAGAACTTAGAACAAAAAAAGTAAACTGCAAAAATTTGGAAAATGTCCAATCCAGACATAAAAGGAATAAGAGTGAAGACCTGAGGATGAAGCCTAAACTGCAATAAAAACTCTAGAATGCTTCATCTGCCAGGAACATGGGACTTCTGCTTAGGAAAATCCAAGACAGTAAATACTTCCAGCCAAAGAGATGTGGACTGCAAATGGCAGGGCCATAGTGATAGAGCTGCGCAACCCTGGTAGAGTTCACATCAGAGTACTACATGCCAGATGTTGGCCATGGATGTACAGGATTTAGCATTTGCAATGTTGGGTTTTAGTCTTGTTTTGGTGCAATCCTTACTTTTTGTTCCCATGACCTTCCCTTTTGTCATGGAAGCATTTACAATGTGTCATTGGATCTTAGAAGTGTGTCCTGTGTTTTTAATTTACAGAAGCCACACCATCTGCCTTAAGTCTCAGCAGAGACTTTGAATTTTGACTTTTAAATACCCTGGGAACTGTTAACGTTATGGGGACCCTTGAAGATGGATTAAATGCATTTTACATTGTGGGATGGCTATGAACCCTGGAGGGCCAGAGGTAGAATGTTATGATTTGAATATGAAATTTCCCACCCACGTTGGTATGTTGTGTGTTTAGCCACATTGGTGGTCCTATTTTAGAAAATTAAGGAAGCTGTAGAAATTGGGTATTGATGAAGGAGGTAGGCCACTAGGGAAAAACTTGTGGATGTCTTGATCCTGATCCCTTGGGTATATCCCTCCTTTTTGTGTACTCTGAATTGAGAATTTCTTTTTCCACTTCTTCCTGTCACGATGATGTCCTGCTGAAAGATCATGGAACTAAGTGAATACATGCTAAACCCTCTGAGACTGTGAGCCAAACTAAACATTTCCTTCTTGAAGCATTTCTTTCAAATGATAGTAACCAGTCCAAAAATAGGTACATTCTACCCATGTTGTTTCTCGGTTTAAATCCTTTTGCTAAATTTAACATAGTAATCTTATTAGGAAATCGCATTCTTTTTTTTTTTTTTTTTTTTTTTTTTTTTTTAAATTTTTTTTTTTTTTTTTTTTTTTTTTT
>PVIU01007586.1:75947-90635 GCA_004026605.1 Ondatra zibethicus | reverse complement strand
GGTCTGATCTCCAAAATATACAAAGAACTCAAGAAATTGAACACCAAAAGATCACATAACCCAATAAAAAACAGAGTACAGACCTAAACAGGGAACTCTCAACAGAGGAATCTAAAATGGCTGAAAGACACTTAAGGAAATGTTCAACAGCCTTAGTCATCAGAGAAATGCAAATCAAAACAACTCTGAGATTCCATCTGACACCTATAAGAATGGCCAAGATCAAAAACACTGATGACAACTTATGCTGGAGAGGCTGTGGGGAAAAGGGAACACTTCTGCATTGCTGGTGGGAATGCAAGCTGGTACAACCCCTATGGATGTCAGTGTGGTGATTTCTCAGAAAATTAGGAAACAACCTTCCTCAAGACCCAGTAATACCACTTTTGGGTATATATCCAAAGGATGCTCAATCATGCCACAAGGACATGTGCTCAACTATGTTCATAGCAGCTTTATTTGTCATAGCCAGAACCTGGAAACAACCTAAATGCCCCTCAATTGAGGAGTGGATAAAAAAATGTGGTTCATTTACACAATGGAGTACTACACAGCAGAAAAAAATAATGACGGCTTGAATTTTGCAGGAAAATGGATGGAGCTAGAAAACATTATTTTGAGTGAGGTAACCCAGACCCAGAAAGACAATTATCACATGTACTCACTCATAGGTGGTTTTTAAACATAAAGCTAAGAAAGCCAGCTTACAAACCACACTCCCAGAGAACTTAGACAACAATACGGACACTAAGAGAGACTTACATAGATCTAATCTACATGGGAAGTGGAAAGTATAAAAAGACAAGATCTCCTGAGTAAATTGGGAGCATGGGGACCTTGGAGGAGGATTGAAGGGGGGAGGGGAATGGCAGGGAGGGGAGCAGAGAAAAATGTAGAGCTCAATAAATATCAATAAAAATGAAAAAAAAAACAGTAAATGATACGATTATGAGCGTGTGGCAGACCCCATCCCCCACTTCTTGGGACTGGTGGGGGGGTCACAGATTGAGCCCTATGTAGAGAGCAAGAGAAACTGCAGGGAGTTCTCGCTCAAGGTCTCAGGCATGAGGTCTGCATCCCCTCAACGGAGCAGTCTACCATCCGCTCGCTGCCTTGACAAGCAAAAAGGAGCTATGTTGTTCCTGGGTCTATGGTGTTCTTATGGAAACCCAATGGTTTAAGGGCATCAACATGTAGCCAGGCTGGCCTTCACCTTGTGAGATTTCCAGATCTTTGGGTAACCTTACTGCTTTGTAAGAGGATAGGAAAGCCAGGCATGGTGGATCACATCTGTAATATTAATACATGGCAGATGGGGCAGAAGGATTGCTTAGAGTTCCAGGCCACCCTGGGATATAGTATGAGATGCTGTCTCAGGTGAGAGAAGGAAGAAAGGCCAGTGTGGTGGCTCAGCCAGTAGGGGGAGCTTGCCACCAAGCTTGGGGATCTGAGTTCAGTGCACAGGACTCTCATGGTGGGCAGTCAGACCTGAGTCCCAAGTGCAGGGACTTGCACATGGGAGCAGCCGCATGTACACATGCACGCTCAGTAGGTAACTAAATAATATAATATAAATCAGAAAGTGAACGGTACTGAGGTCTGCCTGCCAGTGTTGGCCTCTGACCTGCACAGGCACCTAGACACATGACCAAACACTCCAGCACGTGTGTCTATCTAGGAAAGTGTGCACACACATGCATACCGGGAGTCTCCTGCAAACTACGCATGGAAGCTACCAAGACAGGGTCTGACGGGAGTCGTATCCCTCCCTCATAAGCTGGTCAGGTTTCAGAAAGAACCAAGGGAAGCATGGTGGCACAGGGTGGATCCTGGGCTAGCCTCAGACTC
This sequence comes from Ondatra zibethicus, assembly GCA_004026605.1. Lineage (NCBI taxonomy): Eukaryota > Metazoa > Chordata > Mammalia > Rodentia > Cricetidae > Ondatra > Ondatra zibethicus. Next base: position 88,787 of record PVIU01007586.1, on the reverse strand, counting down.
GCTGTGTGCAAACGTGCTCACTATTCTTCATCAATACCAAACTTTTCATTTTATTACTTCCTGTACACCAGCGCATCGCCAGCACGCGTGTCTGCGCTCCACATGTGTGCCAGGTGCCGATGGCAGCCAGGAGGGGCATCGGAACCCTGGAACTGGCGTGTGGGTGCTGGGAGTCTAAGCGTGGTTTCAAGGACGGTCCGCGCCCTTTCCCACTGAGCCATCTCTGCAGCCCTGAGACTCCTGCCAGCGTTAACTGCAGAGGTGGGAGAGGCACCCTCTGGAATCTGCTCTTGCCTTCCACCACGTGGACTTTAGGAATCACACTCAGGTCCTCAGGCTTGGGACCAGCTCGCGGCCTGTAGTGATTTGGAGGAAAATGGCACACCCAAAGGGTGTGGCACTGTTAGGAGGTGTGGCCTTGTTGGAGAGTGGGTGTGGTCTTGATGGAGGAAGTGTGTCACTTTGAAGGTGGGCTTTGAAGTCTCATAGATGCTCAAGCCACGCCCAGTGAGACAACTTCCTGTTGCCTGCATATTAACACGTAGCAGCTCCTTCTCCAGCACCATGTCTGCCTGCGCACTGCCATGCTCCCCACAGTGATGATAATGGACTGAACCTCTGAACTGTAAGCCACCACCTCAATTAAATCTTTTCCTTATAAGAGTTGTCGTGGTTGCTGTGGTTTCTGGGCGGTGGTGACGCACACACCTTTAATCTCAGCACTCTGGAGGCAGAGATAGGTGGGTCTCTGTGAATTCAGAGTCAGCCTGTTATACAGAGTGAGTTCCAGGACAGCCAGGGCTACACAGAGAAACTCTGTCTCAAAATACCAAAGGAAAAGAGAGAGAGAGGGAAAGAGAGAAATAAATACAGGGCCAAGTTTCTGAAACACAGCTGTGGACACGTGTTCCCTGTCCCTCACTCTTCATGGTGCCCAGCATATGAGAAATCTTCCAGTGTGCGACTTAACCCGGGCATCAAGGGCCCTACCTGATGCCCTATCCATAAGCACCTCTGGCATTTAGGCATCATTTAATCATTTAATCTTATTCTATGGCTTCTTAATGGGCCCACTGAGGCAGGACTCCCAGAAGAGAGAAGATGAAGTTCCTCTGGAGTGAAGGAAGGAGATAGGGCCTCCTTTAACTAATGAGAAATCGATGTCTCTTAATTGCTAATGAACGGAGACCGGCTCTCTCCTGGGGCTGTTCTTTCATTGGCCAGCCCCTGAGTATCCAGAAATTTAATTATATTTCCCCAGGAGACACCTGCCATTGCTGTCCCTCAACAGCTGCTCCCTCTTAGAGCCCAGACAGTAATTGCAGTGTGTGTGCAGTGAACATATGGATTTTGTTTACTGATTTCTGTTGTATCCCTCGATGCCTCTGTGGGTTCAACACACATTTATTGAGCACCCATTGAATACCGTGTGTTAGGCTGGGCACGGGGGAAGCACAGTAGCAGGCTGGGCATCACAGACCATCGCTAGATTATGGGGCAGTAAAAATGGGAAGATTCTGAGTAAAAGGCCATTCAGGGCAGGATGAGCCAAGCATGGAGGGGACACCATTAACCCCAGCACTCTGGAGGCAAGATAGAAGCAGGCGGGCCTTTTAAGTTCCAGGCCAGCTTAGTCTATATAGTGAAATCCTGTCTCAAAAAAAAATTACAAAATAAATAAAAGTTGAAAGTGTGGCTCATCAGTTGAAGCCCTGCCTAGGATCTACAGCTCTCATCTGAAATCCTTCTGGTCTTCTATCTGCTTGACTGGATCAAGGCCCTGCTTAGAATCCCTCAGTGAGGAGCTGGGGGCATGGTCATGGGTGAAGTCCCGCCTAGGATTCCCCAGTGAGGGTCTGGGCTGTGGTCAGGCCTGGCGACCTGACTAAAATCCCCAGTGAAGGTTTGGGGGTCATGGCTTCGACATAGTGTTTGCAAAGTGCTGGGCTTCTTCTGCAGCACTTCACTGAACCCACGGTGCAGCCAGGAATAGAGCTGTAAACATTCTAGTTGAGAGACTCGGTTGTTCTTGCCATGATGTGGCCTTCCCAGGAGTCTGAGGACATTAATAAAGCCTTGTCCTAGGTGGTTGGTGAGGTATCAGGAATTTTCTCCCAAAGAGCTGAAACCTGGAGAAGGCAGAGTGGCTTATTTAAGTCCCAGGGAAGGAAACTGCATGGACAAAAGCCACAGGGCTCCCATGTGGCTGGATTCTTCATCATTCCGCACAACTGGGCTGTCTGGGGCAGGAAGCTCAGCTGAGAAAAGGCCTCCATCGGGCATTCTCTTGATCAGTGATTCATGTGGGAGGTCATTGTGGGTGATGCCATCCCTGGCCTGGTGGTCCTGCGGTCTACAAGACAGCAGGCTGAGCAAGCCTTGAGGAGCAAGCAGGGAGCAGCGCCCCCCATGGTCTCTGCATCAGCTCCTGCCTCCAGGCTCCTGGGGACAGTGCCCAGGCAGTGTGCACCGTGCACACTGGACATAGTGTGGACGCCGCTCAGGGGGTGGAGGCAGGAGGGCCAGTGGTCGAGGCTATCCTTGGCTAGATTCAGAGTTAGAGGAAAGCCTGGCCTACAGGAGACACTGCCTCAAAACAGACCGAGTAGAAGAAAAGAAGAAAGGAAGACAAGAAAGAAAAATAACTTCAGGATGCTCTAGACACACCTCCTATGCTAATCCCTCTTTTAAGAGTTTTACACATGTTGCCAGGCAGTTGTGGCGCGCGCCTTTAATCCCAGCACTCCGGAGGAAGAGGCAGGCGGATCTCTGTGAGTTCGAGACCAGCCTGGTCTACAAGAGCTAGTTCCAGGACAGGCTCCAAAGCTACAGAGAAACCCTGTCTTGAAAAATCAAAAAAAAAAAAAAAAAAAAAAAAAAGAAAAGAAAGAAAGAAAGTTTTCCACATGTTTATTATTTGTGTGTGGAGTGTGTACACTACACGTGGGATAGCCAGAGGACAACTTGCAGGAGTTGTTTCTATCCTTCTACCATGTTGGTCCTGGGGATCACATTCAGGTTCCCATCCTCTCTGCAGTCCCCTTTTCCCTGTGAGTGACTTCACCAGCCTACCATTCCCTGTTTGATTCTGGGCCCTGAGGCTGTGTCTCCCATCCTGCCCCGACTGGTGTGTGTATTTCAGAAGGAAGGTGAAGGGAGTCCACGCTATGAGGCCGGCTGTGACTTGTTGTCATCCCACATCAGAACAACAAAATCACTAGTCTTCCACATAGCACTGGCTCACAGGCTCCGCCCCTCGTCCTGCGCTGGTCCTGCACTGAGCAGAACTGGCTCTGCTGACTTCCCGTGCCTAAGCCTCCCTTTCCCATCCCATCCCCCGACGCAAGGGTGATCTGTTCTCTAACTGCCTGGCGTACACCCTGCCACATCGGCGGTGTGGGATTTATTGATACAGGTGTCAGCACCCGAGCACTCGAGCACTCAAGAAGTGGAGGCAGGAGGATGAGGACTTCAAGATCATCTTTGCCTTCACATGGAGTTCCCAGCTAGCCTGGGCTACAAGAGTGCAGGAGAGAGCCTCGAACACACACACACACACACACATACAGAGGCCCCTTTTTAAAAAAAGATAAAATATAAAGTTAGATCGGGGATAGGTTGCCACTCACTGCTTCAGTTGGGACATTGGTTCATCCAGTGGCATTTAATCATTCCGTTGACAGAATGCTTCTCTCATACTCTGTGAGTTCGAGGCCAGGCTGGTCTACATAGTGAGTTCCAGGACAGCCAGGGCTATATACCCTGTCTCCAAAAAAAAAAAAAAAAATCCTCTCCGTAAAGGACCCCAAGGTTGTCCCTGACGCTGGGTACTGTGAGCTTGGTTCTCTGAGGGAGGGGGTGGGGTGAGGTGGGGGTGGAGTAGGGTAGCAGCGACACGCCAAGTCTCCTTTGTGGCCCGCTGGGAGCTGTCCTGGCTCTGGGTACTGAAGCCAAGCGCCCTCTCGGTCCCCCCACCCTGGTGACGCTGTCCGCGGCTCCAGTGCTGAAACATAATTAATTAGCAGTTCCTCTGGGTGGGTGGGCGCAAGGACAGGCGCACAGCATCCGCCTTCTGCCCGGATGCCTGCTGCTTGCGTCTGTCCTGCCTCTCAGGGACCTATTTTCGGTTTTAATACCTTCCCATCGTCCCAGGGAGTTCGAGGAGGGGGAACCGAAGGCGCGAGGATCTCACCTGCTCCCACCTCCCTGGAAGACAGTATTGGCTCCTCTTGCCTTCCCAGATAGTCCAGTTAGCCTTCTGAAAGATATGCCAACCTGCGTTGTTTCCAGGGTCCCTCTCCCCTCCCCCAGCACCTATTCCTCGTCCCCTCATGCCTCACCCGCTCCTGTTCAACAGCAGCTGCAGGTGTCCTAGTGGCTGCCTAGGTACGGATGTTGTACTTTTATGCGCTTCAGAGGAAGGCGGAGCACAGGGAACCCTGGGTGGGGCTTGGCCAGTGGACCAATAGGAATCATTCTCGAATGAAGCTCCAAGGATTACCTCATAGGCTGGGGCCTCAGCTTCAGAATAAAAGTCTGGATTCTGTCCCCCCCCAAATATATGAATGCATATACATACACACATTTATATATTTATGTGGGATTTCCAGATGGAGATGGGGTATAGTCACTGTGGCCGGCGAAGTTTCCATGTGAGGATCGCACCTACCCCCACCACTGAGCATCCCACGGGGTTAGGGATTAGGGATCTTCTAATGTGTGTCACATAAGGTCCAGTTCTACACAGAGGAAGGGAGATTTTTTTTCGGGAAAACGAGGTTCAGAGATAATTATCGAAAAGACAGGGCTCAATCCTGGACTTGATTTTTGTTTTGTTTTGAGTCGGGGTCCTGGCTGGCCTCAAAATTATTATCCTCTTGCCTCAGGTTCCCATCAAGCATTTGTGTGCTAGTACTGGAACTTGTAGCTTCCTGATTACTGGGCTAGCGCTCTACACCCCCCCCCGGAGCCCCAGCCTCCTCTGTGACACAGCACGTAGCCCGGGCTGACTTTGCACTCCTGATCCTCCTGTCTCAGCCTCCTCAGCACCGGAATGACAGGTGTGTGGCACCTCACCCACCTTGGCTTACGTGGCCTCCTTTGTACCTCCACAATGGCAGTTGGGATGATTCCTTCCTTCCGGCTCCCCAAGGCCACATAGCTGACAGGCCCAGCCCATTCTACAGACCAACCTAGTGAGCATCCCTGGAGGGCAGGGATGAGACCCTGGAAAGCCACTTACAAGGTCCAAGCTCTGGTCAGTTGTCCCTGTCCCTTCCCTTCTAGCAGTCTCTTGGGAAATTTACTTGGCCCCCTTCATCTTTCTCACCTCCCATTCCTCATTTTCTGCATGTGAACCCATTATAAGTTTTATTTGTTTATTTATGCATTTGTACATGCACAGTACATGCATGGAAGTCAGCAGCCAGCTTGTGCATACTGGGGTCCACATTTTATTAGTACTATTTTTTCCCTGCGGCTTTTAAAAATTATTTTTATTTCATGCATGTTGGTATTCTGCCTGCATGTCTATGTGAGGGCATTGAATCACTTGGGACAGGAATTAGACAGTGTGAACTGCCATGTGGGTGCTGGGAATTGAGCCTTGGTCCTCTGGAAGTGCAGCCAGTGCTCTTAACCACTGAGCTATGTCTCCAGCCCAGGGGTCCACATTTTAAAATGTTGTCTTAAACCTTTGGAGGATTCTTTCTGGACCGAGGGAGGGCTGCTTAGTAGATTCCTTCTCTCACATTTGTGAGGCTGTGTGTTCCATCCCAGCACACACACACACACACACACACACACACACACACACACACACACACAAATGAACAGAGAAAAGGTGCCCTTGCTCATACATGTGCACATACATGCTATGCAGATGCCTGGAGCTCAGAGGACAAGTTGCAGGGTTGGGTCTCTCCTACCATGTGGGTCCCAGGGATGGAGCTCAGTTCACCAAGCAGCAAGCATCTTTGGCCCCAGACCTTTTTGCCTGACCTCACTCCTTTGTATATCAAGTCACAATCATTTCAGGGGTGGACTTTATCCCTCAGATGTTTCCTAGCTCAAGGACTTTGAGATTGGAGTACTCCCTTGTTTGGACATCATGAAGGAAACATCCCTAAATATTCACACATATGCTTCTTTTTTTTTTTCAGGGGAGAGCGCGAATGCAGTCCCCCACTACCACACATTATGCAGTTGAGTTTCCCGCATTTGAGGAAATCACAGGGGTCAGCACATCGGAATGCAATGGATAAGCCTCACCCTGGGAAAACCACCTTCGTGATCATGGTATCTCCCCTGCAAGGTAAGTATACACATATGCTTCTGAATGGATGCATTTCCACTCCTTTTCTTTGTAATTGTTTCTTTTCTTTTGACACAGGTTTCTCTGTGTAGTCCTGACCATCCTGGAACTCACTCTGTAGACAAGGCTGGCCTCAAAGTTGGAGATCCACCTGCCTCTGCCTCCCAAGTGTGTAATAATTTTTAAATTCTTTTTATCCACGTATTTGTGTATGTGTGTGTATGTGTGTGTTTGCAGGACTCTACATACACACAGGCAGTGGAGTCTGGAGGCTGACATCTGTGCTTTCCTCAACCGCTCTCCACATTATGTTTTGAGACAGAGTCTCTCACTGTAGCTGGGGCCACTGGTTGCTGTGTGGCCAGCAAGGTCTAACTCAGCCTCTGCCAGGAATTGCAGCATACACAGCCCTGCCTGGCTTCTGATGGGTGCTGGGGAAGAAACTCAGTCCTTTGCTCTCACAGCAAGAGCTTCACTTGTGAATCTCCTCCCCAGCACTGGATTTAACTCTTTGATGTAGGGTCTTGGCTCTGTAGCCAGGTTAGACTCATATTTGAAATCCTCCTGCCTCAGCTTTCCAAATGCTGGATGACAGGTGTGGGCTGCCACTCCCAGCCCCAGCTAGCCTCAGTTTCCTCATAGTTTTCTCCCTGGCTGATGTAGGCTCTGTTCCTATGTCCTAGGAAACTCGGAGACACCAGGTCTACAATATACCTCATGTCATGAAAAGTGTAGGTGTGGGCAGACACAAGGGAATGAAGGGTTTTAATAATCCCACACCCACACCCACACGAGACTGCAGTTGTGAGTGCTCGCTAGAACTGTGTACTGAGGCCTATCATGCTCACACTCAGGAAGCTGAGGCAGGAGGATTTTTGGAAGCCTGAAACTACCCAACAGTAAAGAACTTTAGAGATCATCTCAAAAAAAAAAAAAAAAGGGGTGTGGAGACTCAGTGGGTAGCCCACTCTGGTAGTAAGCAGGGGGCTCTGAACTCAAGGTTAACCTTTTCTGCACACTGAATTTGAGGTCAGCTTGAGCTACTGAAAAGAGAATAGTTAAAAACAAAAAACTAATTTTCCTTTAAATGCCAAAAGGCAACAAGATGTACTGAATAAGAGGAAGAGGAAGAAGGGGCAGAGGAGGAGGAGAAGGAAGAAGAAAGATGTAGAAGCATCATGCTTGGCTGTGCTCCCCTGCCTGCCCTACCTAGCATGCGAACACCCACGCACCTGCAGCCCCCTTACTCAGTGTTGCCATGGAGATCCCTCCCCCCCCCCCCAGCCCAGGCACGTTTAAACTCAGGTTTGCACAGATGGTGGCCTTAACCGGCCTGTTGTTCCCTCTTGAAGGGACAGTTCCTACTGCCCCAAGGATTAAGGGAAACAGAACTGCTCAGCTCAGCATCTGCCTGGGGCCCCTCTGACACCTGACCCTGCCTGGCAGGGAGAAATTAATGGGCGGACTGACTCAGAGAAGCCCCATACCACCCAAGACGACACTCAGGCTGTCCTCCCACCAGAGGCCAACGGGGTCGCCCTGCTGATGGTCTCAGACCCTACATCCCCTAAACCACAGAGACTATAACTCTTCAGTTGCCCAGGCAAAGGAGACTGGAGCGCTTTCTTGGGGTGAAGGGAGACTCAGACACTGACTCTGACAGACACTGATGTTTCCTTGGCTAGGCCCTTAATGGGGACTGGTGCTCCTTTTTCTGCTCTTCAGTGTGAGATAGGAAGTTTGATATTTTTGAGTCAGTGTCTCACAATATAGGTCTGGTTGACCTAGAACTCACAGAGATCTGTCTCTACCTCTTGAGTGATGGGAGTAAGGGTATGCTAAGAGATTTTTAATTCTATTTCATTTTTATAGCCCTGAGAATGGAAACTAAGCTGGTGCACATGCTCAGGAAGTGTTCATCAGTAAGCTACGCCCCCATATCCCTCACAGGGGATTCTAGGCGGGGCTCCACCCTGACCACGCCCCCAGCCCCTCACAGGGGATTCTAGGTGGGGCTCCAGCCCTGACCTTGCTGTACCCAGATCCTAGACTTGAACTAAGAGAACCGTGAGAACTCCGAGGCTACCACACAGGATGCACGGTGAGTGCTGGGTTGCCCCATATGATGCCCATGCGCTGTTGTCTGAATCTTCTTTATGAGCTCAACATGGCTCAGCCTCAGCTCCAGCCTTAAGGACATTGCCTTTGATGTGAGGGCATCTTGCAAGGTGTTGAGCATGGAACCTGCTGTTCATCCACTGAGTGCTAGGAATTCTGCTCATTGTGCCAGCCACATGCGTCCCCAGTCATGACACAGAGTCCCTTGGGCTTTGAGCCCCGCTTGAGAGAGGGCCCTTGGTCTCTGGGAAGTGCTACGGAAGAATGATGATGTAGCCATCCCTGAGGAGCTAAACCTGCAAAAGTCACATGACCAAGAGTGGAGAGGGCACGAGTGGTCACAGGCTTCAATCTAGGCCTCTTTGAGATCAGGTTCACTAGCCCCACAAATGTGCAAGTTCAAGACCCTTTGCGGGCCACCCGGCACCCTGGTGCTGCCGTTGCTCTGTGGTTTCAGGTGCCTCCATCACCAGCTGTGACATGCCAGGCTCCCGTTTCCTGTCCCTGCAGCTGCTGTCAGGCCTGGGCAGGTGAGGAGCCCTGAGATGGGTCTTAATTCCAGTGTCCTTCTAGTCCCTTCCAGTTTTCCAGCTTACTTAGGAGGCCAACCCAGACACTGAGAAACAGGGACACTTATGTGGCTGTCTGCTTATGTCTCTGTGAACAGGAGTTAACTAAGCATGAGCAGGATAAACATCACAATCAAGGAGTAGAAGTATATCTGATTTTCTCCTGGTTTATTTCTACTAATTCCATGAACACTTAACAACTACTGTACACGGTAGCAGCGGTAAGGTGAGGGTCACTGCTCTGTCCAAAGGAATGTATAAGATCATCTTGTCCAGCTCAAGAGTGGTGTTTCCTCCTAGAATCTCCAGTGAGGGAGGGACTGGGGCGTGGTCAGGAGTGGACCCCTCCTAGAATCTCCCAGTAAGGGGATGGGGGCGTGGTCAGGGTAGAGCCCCGCCTAGAATCCCCCAGTGAGGGGTTGGGGGCGTGGTCAGGGTGGAGCCCCGCCTAGAATCCCCCAGTGATGGGTTGGGGGCGTGGTCAGGGTGGAGCCCCGCCTAGAATCCCCCAGTGAGGGGTTGGGGGCTGGCCTGCCTAATATCTGGGTGGTTTGGGGCTCTCTTCTCAAAACATCAGATGTAAACGACAGAAAGGACAGAAGCCAGGTATGGTGGTACATGGTTCTCATTGTCCAGGTACATGGTTCTCATTGTCCAGGTGTGCTGGTACTTGGTTCTCATTGTCCTCAGAAGACTGAGGCAGGAGGATGGAGAGGATTCAAGGTCAGCCTGGTCCACACAGGGCTACCACGTCTTAGCTCTGCGTAGTCAACATCTGCAGAACACGTTTTCATTGCTGAAGACAGTTCAGGCAGGAGCAGGATTGCAATGCAAAATTGGGATTGGACCTCAGGTTAGAGAACAAAGGACTGTTGGGGACAGAGTGTGTCATTTGATTATGGATTGTGTCCTGGGTAAAAGGAGACCAACATTAAATTTCATGAGTTTGTTCTTTGTTGACTCCACAGGAAGCAGCCGCAGCCTGTGCAGATATAAAAATGTGTCTCCACTGGGTCAGGAAGATGGTTCAGGGTCCCAACTGCCTGAGTTCGATCCCAGGGACCCACAGCACGGGAGGGGAGAACCACACATATGAAGAACTGTTCTGTGACTTCCACAGGCGTGTTGTGGCTCATGCACACCCCTAATATGAATAAGATAAATAAATGTGATATTAAAATTTTGTGTTCAACCAGTGACGCATTTAAGGGAGGACCCCATGGGGTTCCGGGATTGTCTTTGCTGCTCTCCATATGTATTCAGTTTATTTACCGTGTGAGTGTGGATGCAGAACAGTGCAGAGGCCAGAGCACAATATCTCAGAGTCAGGTCTTTCCTCCCCCTATGCATATTTCGGGCTCAAACTGTTCTGTGGACTTGGCGGCAAGCTACTTCACCCACTGTGCCATCTTGCCATCCCCCATCCTCTTCTGAAAGTAGATTGTGAGTCTAGAGCTATGGCCAGCGACTGTGTGCCCACCCGCTTTTAGACTGGCTTGTTCACGCATGATGTTCTGTCTCCCCTGCCCTCCTGGTCCCTGCTCAAGTCTGACCTTGTAGTTGCCACCCACGTGCTGGCTGGCAGGGCCTTGTGTCGGGGTGGGGGTGGGGACTTGGACCTTATGTCTGGGTGGGGATGGGGACTTGGGACGCCTGGGTTGGAGGACAGGCCTGCTGGGAACAGGGGAAGGTGGCAGCACTCGCCTGCGGCCCGCCGCTGGCCCTCCTCATCACCACCCACCGAGTCCTGAGACCCCCTCGTTGCACCCACAGCTCTACCCCAGCACTCAGCAGCACAGCGACAGCCGTTGTCATGGCAACGCTGGGATGCCCAGCAACAAGTCCATGGTGCACATCACATGATAGACATGGCCCAATCAGGATGGCAGCGGAGAAGCAGGTCAGCCCGGGCCAAAGTCCTCCTTCCCCCTCCTTCCCCTCCCCCTCCCTCAAGTCTTGCTGCTAATTACCGTAATTAAGGTGGGAAAACTATACACACCCTTCTAGGCTGGGGGGAGGGGTGAGACCCTGCCCTCAAAGTAGGAAAATCTGAAAGCAGAAGCCCTCTCTTCCAGCACCACATCCATTCTGCCGCTGAAGCAAGCATTGGGAGTCTACCGTGTGTGCCTTTGCTGGTGGAGAGATTTGGACAGGGTTTGGATGCAACTGCATAGCTCAGGCATTCCAGCTTGGATAAATCTGGCTTAGGGGCCTCTGGGAACACCTCTTGAAAAGGAATAGTTGTGGGGACAGTGAGACAGCAAAGGCTTCCAAGCCTGATCCCCAGAGTCTGATTTCCCGGACACACATGGTGGAGTAGCTGTGGTCCCAGCTGGGATGATGATGCAGGAGGATGGAAAGGAAGGTTCCAGGCTATCCTGAGATGCACAGCAAGAGATAGAGTTCTATCCCAGGCATTCCTAATAATAATAACATAAAAACAGGTAGGGGTGGGAGACCCTATTTCCTACACACAGCATCACAAAAAGAAATGAAATCAAATCAGACCTTTGGGCTGCAAGAGGGCTGGGTAGAAAAAAGTGCTTACCACCAAGCCTGCTGACCTGAGTTTGACCTCAGGATCCAGAAGTTGCCTTGTGACCCCCACATGTGTGTCATGGCACACGTGTGACCCCCACCAATAAATAAATAGGATCTGAAAAAGTAAACCCTCACATGGTTTGACAGCTGAGGATGGTAGCTGGCGGATTTCACTGACTGCAGTGGGCTCTGGGCTGGCGTCAAACCCTGTCTCCACCCCAGGGGACTGAGACAGGGTTTCACTGCGTAGCCCAGGCTGCCCTGGAACTCATTCTATAGACCAGGCTGGCCTCGAACTCACAGAGATCTACGTGCTTCTGCCTCCTGAGTGCTGGCATTAAAGGTGTGTGCTACCAGGTCAGGCTTATTGACTCTTTTAAAGAGAATTTCATTGGGCCAGGCGGTGGTGGCGCACGCCTTTAATCCCAGCACTCGGGAGGCAGAGGCAGGCAGAACTCTGTGAGTTCAAGACCAGCCTGGTCTACAGAGCTAGTTCCAGGACAGGCTCCAAAGCCACAGAGAAACCCTGTCTCGAAAAAACAAAAAAAAAAAAAAAAAAAGAATTTCATTGGTTGTATTTTTCTTTTCTTTTTTTTAAGTTATAAACTGATTGGCCCATTAGCTCAGGCTTCTTATTAACTCTTTTTTTCCCATGATATTTATTGAGCTCTACATTTTTCTCTTCTCCTCTCCCTGACACTCCCCTCCCTCCTTCAACGCTCCGCCAAGGTCCCCATGCTCCCAATTTATTCAGGAGATCTTGTCTTTTTATACTTTCTACTTCCCATGTAGATTAGATCTATGTAAGTCTCTCTTAGTGTCCGCATTGTTGTCTAAATTCTCTGGGATTGTGGTTTGTAAGCTGGTTTTCTTTGCCGTATGTTTAAAAACCACCTATGAGTGAGTACATGTGATAATTGTCTTTCTGGGTCTAGGTTACCTCACTCAAAATAATGCTTTCTAGTTCCATCCATTTTCCTACAAAATTCAAGCTGTCGTTATTTTTCTCTGCTGTGTAGTACTCCATTGTGTAAATGTACTACTTTTTTTTTTTATCCATTCTTCGATTGAGGGGCATTTAGGTTGTTTCCAGGTTCTGCCTATGACAAATAAAGCTGCTATGAACATAGTTGAGCACATGTCCTTGTGGCACGATTGAGCATCCTTTGGATATATACCCAAAAGTGGTATTACTGGGTCTTGAGGAAGGTTGTTTCCTAATTTTCTGAGAAATCGCCACACTGACATCCATAGGGGTTGTACCAGCTTGCATTCCCACCAGCAATGCAGAAGTGTTCC